>JAGFPH010004591.1:58843-77922 GCA_018207615.1 Philaenus spumarius | reverse complement strand
CATACACTGGTGCTGCTATCTGTTGAAAATGTGTAGCACCTTTTCTGAACCAATTAAGCTTTATATACCAATATACAGGAATATATTTTGGAGTTGTAATCAAGAGTCTTCTGTTTGGGCATTTAGTTGCAGCTCCTTCTCTTCTGTTTTGTCTTGTAACACAACAAATTATCCACGAGTCTTAGTTTTGACCGTTACATTGAGGTTTTAGATAAATAATTTGATTGTGTCTGTGTAGGCCTAAATTAGTGGTTATTCTACTGCTAAATAAGGTATGAATACTTTAAACAATAATAATATTTAAAATTCATTGTGTTTGTATCCAAGTCACTTAGATTAAAAGGATAATTATGTCCGTCTGTGTGACTTATTGTAATATAAGTAGATTACTTACTTTACATAAATTGATTTTTGACGCGTTTCGGAAGTAATTCCATCTTCAGAATTTCACTCTGTTGAGGTCGTTAATACATTAAAACAATTCACAGTACAACATAACACATATACACATTACACAAATATCACAAATAAACACCGCGTGTGCACACTGTCGAATACGTTTAGCTATTAACATTATTAACAGTCAAATCCAGTTCACCCTTGAAGTGGAGTCGGAGAGAATGTTAAATTTTTTGGACCTTACGGTAATCAGATCAGATGTATAGCTGGCCAAACGTAAGCTGGCACTTGGGCTTGGCGAGCCGAGGCGGCAAACTTATAGAGAAGGGAGGGTTGGAGGGTCAGGTAAATACTTTCGGAATACATTGACTCAGGCACATCCAAAAGAATTTTACCGGCACCTTCACCCTCCCCTCGCCATAAGTCTGCCACCTTGGATCGCCAAACCCAAGTGCCAGCTTACGTTTGGCCAGCTATACTTCAATACAGGATTTTCAGAAAACCCACAACTACTGTTTCCACGATTCACACGGAATCCCACCATCCTATTGCGCAAAAATGGCTGCTTTCAATAGCTTTATACACAGAGCATTGTCAATACGACTCAGTAAAGAAGACTTCCAGAACGAGCTGAATATTATAAAATATATAGCCGTGGAAAACGGATACAGGAGTTCTATAGTGGATAAAATACTTAAAAAGCACACAATGAATAAGCAGAAACCAATGAAAGAACAGGTTAAAAAACATTTCAGATCTATTGAATATGGAGCTATTCTGCCTAGTATCCTAACCAACACGCTGAGGAAGATTGATGTAACAATGTCGTACCGCACTTCCAACAATATTAAGAACATCATTAAACCCAAAAAAATAACGCCGTTGGAACAAAAGTCAGGGATTTATAGAATCAATTGTGGTGAATGTGAATGTTTTTATATAGGACAGACAGGGAGGCAGTTTAAAAAACGTTATAAAGAACATCTTCCAAGTAACGGAATAGCCTATACCAGGTCCAACTATGCACGTCACATTATAGAAGAAGATCATTCATACTCTAATTTTTAAACCAACTTCCAACCGTTACACATATATAGAAAGAGCAAACAAATGGACGCGTTTGAAGAGTATGAAATATATAAAGCGCAGTTGAAAAATCCTGAACATATGTTGAATGACCAATTAATCTTTAAATCCAATCTAATGTATGACCTCGCTAAGAAGTTTGATACGAAGTGCAAACATTAAGCGGTACTACAAGTTAGAGACCCAGCGTACCCTCAGTAGCTAAACGTATTCGAAAGTGTGCACACGCGGTGTTTATTTGTGATATTTGTGTAATGTGTATATGTGTTATGTTGTACTGTGAATTGTTTTAATGTATTAACGAGCTCAACAAAGTGAAATTCTGAAGATGGAATTACTTCCGAAACGCGTCAAAAATCAATTTATGTAAAGTAAGTAATCTACTTATATTACAATAAGTCACACAGACAGACATAATTATCCTTTTAATAGTAATATGTCTTATCTTTATACGATTATAACCTAATAATTACATTGTTCTATATAACCGTTTTTGTTTTGATTGTCTTGTACAGAGTTAGTCCAAATAAAATTTTGTGTAATTTGTTTCAAATGTTTTGTAAAAACAACCATCTAGGACAAGTAAATAATCATTTTGTAATAGCCTAAAAAAACCGCTCCACTTGGTGACCCTTTGTTGTTCAAAACCCGCCACTGAAAAGGTTCGGAAGGAACGACTCTGCATTGCATGAACCTAAGGCAGCTTTTAGTTAACTTTAAATAAGGATTTAAGGCTTATTTAAAATCTATACTTAAGGTTTGACTCTGCATTAAAAAATCATATCTTAAGGGGGCTCTACCCTGCCCGCCATATTGAATCTGATTCCCATAAGAGCAATGCTACAGAATAAGTAATTCTTCCCGTTAATTCGTGGAATAAATTTAAAAATGTGGTTTAATTTTGAAGAACTCTCATATGCGGATATTGATTGTTGAAAACATTTTCAAAAACCGTTTTATTGTTTTCATAAACGTATGATATAAATAGTAAAAAATAGTAAACTTTATTAATTTTTACTCAGTTGCAAAAAGAGATATTGCAAAAACATTAGCAATCAACGCCCTCAATCTATTTCAATTTAAGACAAAAATACAGCTGTCGTTTTTTGACAAAAACAACACAAAAATATGCTTAATAGTGAAGGTATGTTTTGGTTATTAATTTAACATTGAAATTGGTACCCAACTTCGTCGTTTTGAGTAGAGGGAGCCGATCCTTAAGGCCTCCGTAACTCTTCCATTTCGACTACCTAAAGAAACGACTAAAAATACCTTACAGTCTTCAAGGAAAGGATACATAAACATGAAGTACCTCATAAATGGCGAACTAGAATTGACTAATTATTATGGTGTAAATAGATTTTATATTGATGTGTATAAATAAGGTTGAAAACAGCTGTCAAATAAAGTGTTGTGTACAAATTAGTTTTTTTAGTGGACATAAATAGCTGGCCTGATGATGATACCTGTTTCAGTGAAACATGTAGCCACGTATTAGTCAAGTAAAAAAAACAAAAATACTACAATTTATATAAAGTAAATAATATAATATTTCAAAATAATATATATCAATTTCAAATTATGTAGACAACTGGTTTAAAAAAATCAACTAAAATAAATATTATTTTGGCGTTTGTAATTTTTAAGAAATAAAATGTTTTTCGGTTAGACCTACTCCAGAGTGGATCACTTTGATTTTAGTTTGTGAACTGAGGGAGTACGTCGGTTGTTAATGAATTGATTTGGTATGAAAGCATGCGTACGACAAGGAAAACTCATTTGCACACAAAACAAAACCCACCTACCATGACAACCTGTCATACTACGACGCCGCGAAAAGGATTAATTCGAATCCGAAGCAATCAATTGTTGTTTGTTTATTGGAAACCATTAAAATGTAAATGGAACCGTCACTACTCGAACCCATTAAACAGATAAAATCATATATATTTGGTCTAAATACGGGTCCTAATGTCCTAACATTGCGGTGACGTATTGTTTTCACAATTAGTCGGTATTTACATTTAAAGTGTTTTTGCCGTCGACATTCCATGTTTACGTATAATCACATTAACATACGAGTACAGAGCGCAATGATACTGGCTTGCCATTGGCGGAACTCTGTTGTGTAGGTTTGTATATAAATAGAATGCAAGTGATCATGTCTATAATGATCACTGAATGAGTAGATTTATTACAACAAAAGTTCGAACTTAACGTGTGTGTGAACACCTTGTTAGTTTTTCCAGCCCGTAAAGCACAACACATACAGGGTTATTAAAAAATAAATAGACACTTTTCTAAATCAATAACATTGAAACTGCTTAATTTATACCGGTCATGTCGGCATCAGTGGGTAGCTAATAAAATAAAGTTTTACTTTAACAGCTGATTGTTGGAACATTGTTGCTAGATAATCGTCTTTTTGTTGATGTACAAATGGTTAATAATAGCGTTAAGAAAGGTTTGTGTGTGCTTGAACTAGAGAAAACACGTTTTGAAGAAGATGGATTCATTGATCGACTAATCTTTTGGGAAGAATCAACGTTTCATATCAGTGGAAAGGTTAACAAACGTAACCTGCGTATCTTGGGAACACAAAATCATAGAGTAATTGTTGAACATGAGAGGGATTCTCCTAAGATAAACGTGTTTTGAGCTGTATCGAAACAAAAGAAAGTACGATCAGAGGCACACCCTACTTGGACGTGGTGAGTGAATGGCTTATCCCGCAACTAGAGGAAGGCAGTAATGACTACGTATTGGTCCACCGCATTGGCACCATGATGTCAGAGAATTGATGAGCAATTACCAGGCGCTGGATTGGTCGTGCAACTGACCAATCAAGCGTTGGCCACCTCGCAGTCCAGACTTGACCCCATGTGGTTTCTTTCTGTGGGGTTGTGTTAAAGATCAAGTTTTGAACTCCCTATTGCCAATGAGCCTCTTGGAATTAAGGCAATGCATAAGAAGAGCTGTAGAGGGTGTTGACGTCAATACCCTTAACAGAGTCTGTCATAGGACTTGACTATCGAATTGATGTCTGCCATGTAACCCGTGGGGCTCACATAGAAAATCTATAACATTGTTAAACAAAATTTGAAATTCCCCTTTGTAACGGTACTATTAATTTTTTCCTGTTGATAAAACCCGTTTTTCTATGATCATTAAAAAGTGTCCATTTTTTTTTGAATAACCCCGTATTAATTTAAATTCTCCTATTTTTGTGTTTTAACACATTTTTTACTTGCAGGGCAAAATGAGGTTATTTTTAATCTGACCCAGTGCGACTCTTTAAATTGACCTACGCGATTTTTACTTAAATATTTTTAAAGTAATTAAGAAGAGCCTGATTAACATTTGAAACTAGACAAGTAAGATACCGTTAAAAATAACGTGGAAATTAATTTGATTCGCATTAGAAAAAATATAACTTCAAAATATTAGGTTTAATTTGTCATAGAACTAGAGCCAGATTTACACGCTACGATCAATAAATCGAAAGTTTACAATCGTTACAATAAATCGAAAGTGTGAGTGAATAAATCTTACATGTGATTTCTTGCCCAATCTTCATTGTCGACTGCGGTGCACTCAGTTAGCTTTTGCCATGGAGGAAGTACTGCTCTGGTCTTTATATATCGTTTGTTTGGCAAGAAAAGTGAAAATGTCGCGAAGACCAAGAAGAAAGTTGAGCCGCCAGTAGTTGCTGAAGAAAAGGGAATTTTCTCACATAACGTTATTGAAAGAATTGCTAAACAAACCCAATGAATTATTTAAGAATGGATGAAAAGACTTGTTGAGTTGTTAGGGTTAGTTTCTCCGTTTATTATGAAAACAGATACTGTTATGAGAAGAGGAATATCTCCGCACGAAAGACTCTCAGCTACCTTACGATTCAACACAAGGTAAAACACACGTCAAACGGAATCAACGAACTATAGTGCGACAACCTTTCCGGTGAACGGTGCAACCCATGCAAACTGAGTCAAATCGTAACGATAAATGGCCGCTACTTTTGTTTACACGTTCCAACTTGTCGTTACGATTCGCAGAAATTGATGCCGACCGGCTCCAACCATCCAATCCAATTCCAATTCCAATAAATCGCTACAATGTCCTGTTTATACGCAATGATAAATTGCTACGATTTATCGTAGCGTGTAAACCCGGCTTAATGTAGACTATATAACTTGTTTTGAGGTTAGAAATCACCAAAAATGTATATTTTTTTACATTATGTTTTTATTTTATTCTTTCTTTAGAAGAAAAAACATTTTACTCAAAGACCTGAAATAAATTTTGGAAAACAAAACAAAAGGCCATGCATTTTAATTTTTATTTTTATTACATCAAACGATGTTAAACACCAAATATTTTAAATAGTCATTTAGGCTAAACTGTATTACTGTTCACTTTAAAATTCACTTAAGTTTTTATGTACAGTAGGCCTTTATGTGTAAATTAACAGAGCTCACACTTTTATGACGCTATTAAAATAGAATAAATCACACCAATACTGATAGTTTTAAATATATTTTTACGTTTGTAGGCAGTTAAGAATAAAATAAACATAGGCCTATAGGATAGTAAAAATGCATATTCAACGATTTCTAACCTCAAAGCCACATACAACCAACATCCAGACATTATAAGAAGTTTGTTTTGACTGAAAGTGTAAACTTGTAAACACTGTTACGCCATCGACCACCTGTGGCATTAAGAAGGAAGAAAAGTCACAGTGGATCGATTTTAAATTGGAGGTCGCAGCGTAACCACTCGAAAAGCCACAAAAACACCCTGTTCGCGATACTACATACAACGCCTTTAAACCTTAAAAAAAAAAACTAGCTCCTGTGGAAGAGTACACTTACAAAAACATACACATACATATATATATATATTACATAGGCAACAAATCAAGATGAGGTTAGGTTATTGATCCTAAATAATGAAAAATATATAAATATTGACATGAGATTTTATTAAAATAGGCATTTGGTAATAGCAAAAAAACATAGCAAAGAAAATATGTCTCAGATGAGACAGGTAAATTTAAATTTAAAAAAATCGTTGGCCAACTTGAAACAACCTTATGGGTATAAAAGTAGATTTAAAAAAAATCAAATTTCTATTTTATAGATCAAACAGGCATGCTACTATTCGTTAATAGTACTTCTCTTAAATTACCACATGGTTTAATTATATAATTTGCCTCATCTCGTTTGAGATGAGAAATAAATAAATCACTGTCACTGCAAATACATTTGTTTAGATTTTGATGGAGTGTCTGTAGCTCCCAAACTTGAACCAGCAAAGCTAACAAAGAAAAACAATGCATAAGTAACTGATTTGCTTCAGTTTCTCACAAATTCAGACATGTAAACTAGCCAACTTAGTTTTGGTAAAAATGTTTTTGATATTTAGTGAGAATTACTGAAAATCTCATAAGCAAGCACACAAATTGTTAAATAGGCTTTACCTCAGCTGATATTAGTAAAGTAATTGTTTGAGTACACATAGACAAAAGTGTATAAAACATTTTAAAACTGGTAACACTGGCTTAGTAACAAAATCTAGCAAAATATTTTGTGGCAAACAAACTTAGAACTTGTTCTGACTTTGAAAATAGCATACACAACTAAATATTAACCTCTAGTCAGGTTTGGTATATTATTACAGCATAAGGTGATGTTAATTTTGCTTCACAAACTTATAAAAGTGATGTTAAAAGATTTATAACTTTCAGATACATTGTTAAATTGTTTTAGCTTCAAACATGACTTATACAGCATTTAGCTCCTGTTTTCTTTTTTAAAATTAACACATTATTACAACAACCATGAGAAAATGATTTAGGTTTGCAAGACTGACAAGTTTGCATTAGCAAGGTAGAAAACTATTACATACAATAATTGTTAACTGGCATTACCCATGTAGAAAAATGTATTACTTTCAAAAGTTGTTAACTAGCTTTAGCAAAGTAGGAATATGTTACATGCAAATAATTGTTAACAAGTTTTAGCAAAGTAGAAATGTATTACTTTGAAATATTTAGGCTTTGTTTAAGATGAACACATTAAGAGTTAAATTGCTGAAAGCCATTTGTTATACTAAATGTTAATAAAATGAGAATTTATGGTAGCAATTTTTGCAAAATTCAGTTCACCAAATAATCTTTCAGGTTTGCAAGACGTAACCTAAACATGGCATAATTATACAGAGTTTTAAACGTATACTCCCCTGTTAAAGAGCATTACTTTAATGTGAAATAAAATTAAAAACGCACCTGGTAGCAGTACGAAATTACTTTTCCAAAGCAGAAAGTATTTGCAGGAGGAAGTGCAGCATTTCAAGAGCTGCGTGTAGCGGCTAGGCTCGATGCAGATTGGATATTTTTTAAATGGCCGTTAAGACCGTTGAATAAAGACAGGCTTCGAGAAGGTTCCAAGCAGCTGATGGAATATCGCGATAAGCAACTCAAGTAGATAACGAGGTAAGGCAACAGTACTGCCTGGAGTAAAGATAAGGTTTGTCGTTGTGTCGCTAGATGGCGGGAGCTGCCGGTTTCGGAAAGATGGTAAAGAACAGAAAGTGAAATGTTTGGGAAAACGTTTCAACACAACCCCAAAATATAATCTAGGCTAAGTTTAGTTAAAGTACTAGTAAATCCCCGGGGAAAATCACAGGCTGATTAATTGCATACACATCCGAAATACATCACTTAGGCCTATACAAAAAACGGTACCAGGAACTGGCACATACTTTCTCACAAACATATTTAAATTATTAAACCGATTCAATGTGACTTCATAACTGTAGGTGAGGTAAAAGAGGTGATTTATTAAAGTAGGAGATTAACTAATAATTATTATTATTATTATCTAGAGAGAAAACTATTCAATCCATTTCTAACATATTTGCACCAAACACGTCAATTAGGCCTGTATAGATGCACGAAAAAAGGTTTCGAAACATTTTGAAAAACAACCCCCTTTATGGCCAAAAACCCCCAAAATCAGTTATTATTATTATTATTATTAGCTAAACGAGAATTTTGAGAAAGATGCGGTTTTTTGCATTTGGTAGGGTACATTAAAGGCTACAAATAAGCCAAATTTTATCAAAATCGTTAGAGCCGTTTTTTATAAAAAAATAATAACTGATTTTTTGGGATTTTTTGCCAAAAAGCGGGTTGTTTTTCAAAAATTTTCAAACCCGTTTTTCGTGCATCTATACAGGCCTACTTGACATGTCTGGTGCAAATTTGTTTGAAATCGATCGAATAGTTTTCCTTCTAGCTTTGTATACATACAGACATAGCCTACATTTATAGACATACAAACATACAGACATACATTTTGTAAAAACCACTTTTTTGGACTCAGGGGGTTCCAAAACTGATATTTCCGCAAAAATCTCAACATCTATTTTTTTTGGGATCACTATACTTCCTATATACTATAGTATAGTGAGAAAGTAAAAAAGTATTTCAAAACAGCTATTTCAAATACTGTTCAAAGCTATAACAAGTATTTCAAATACCTTATCTAGCTAGGCTTACCTAACTATGCTGACGGGGATTATAAACTCGGTAAATGTGTACAATTATAAGGATTATAAATCTGTAGGCCTTTGTATTTAAAGAAATGTAAAAATATTATCTTTTAATAGCTTTTTATTTCATATTGATTTAGAAGTTATTAATCTTATAGCGAAGAAACTAATAATCGAATATGTTTATATATTTTACCGAAGTTAAACGAGTAGGTATTACGTCTTTAAATTTGTATAAAGGAATATTTTGATGATAGAAGGTTGTATTTATATACAGTTTAAAGCCTCAAAGCAAATATTATAACGTATTATAGTATACATTAATTCTATATCTCATATTTAAAAAAAACAACTTCGTAAGAATTATAATGATTGAAGTTGTAAACATAACCCCAAAGTATAATCTATACTGGATTTGTTTAAGTATTACAGATGATGGGTGAAATCAGCTGTTACATTATATGTTTCACGTACGAACGTACATTCGCTTTTATATGAGTTGATTACAAATGATTAGTGAAATCAGCTGTTATTCGTCCGAAATGAAGTTTATTGTTGACAACTGGTAACAAAATATGTCAGTAAAATGATAAATATTTTACACGACCGTAAAACAAATAGCGCACGCGCTATCTATTTTGTTACTCATGTTCGGACGTACAGATATCGGCGCGAATGCTGGCATTTGACCTTGCCCGGGCGTGATGGGCGAGGGGTGCGGGGAAAGGTCGTAAGTAGAGACAAAAACCATTACCCAACGCCACTTTCTAATGTGATTCATTCTTTCGACGAACTGGTGGTGTCACCTCACCCTTGAAAGGGTTACAAAAGTAATTTTAAATTTAATTACATTATTTATGTTCGTTTTTCTAGGGATAATCGCATAAAATTATAACATGGAACAGTTTTATCTACCTGCGCCAGAAATACTGATGTTTTTAGTATGGTTAGTAGCCCATAGTCCAAGTGCCAGCATTCACGCCAGGATCTTTACAAACGCTTGTACTACAGGAGTTCCTTCGAATTTGCGTTCTATTCAGGTCATGAGTCACCGGGAGTAGCTAATGCTGTCAGTTCATTAGCTTCAGGTTTCTGTAACTCTATGGCATTACACTTCATTACGAGAGATATACAATGTCGCATGTAAGACAATACAGTATAGGCTTGCATAAGTGCTTCTACGATATATGATACCATGCTGAAGGAAGCTAATGTTACGCGTACGTAACAGTATACATATCGCTATAGCGTCAGGTATTTTTACTGTAGTGGACGCGCTACAGTGTTGCCAGATGTACAAACCCCTACATGTGTATACAAACTCATCGTATGCCTGTTTGTCGTAAATTCAGATTTAAGTCTCTGAAAACACTAGAATAGTGAAGGCAGAAATAAATGAAGAGAGAGGAAGGACAGTGACAAGAAGAACAAGAGAAAAAGGGCAGTGACTTAAAGAAGAGGAGAGGCACGAAAGATAGCAAGTTAAAACAAAGAGGCAGATAGGTAGTAAAGAAAGAAATAGAAATTATGGAAAGAAAAGGAGAGGCTGGGGGATGAGAAAGGAGAAGCAGTAAAGAAAGAGAGGGAATCAGTGGAAGAAAGAAAAGAAAGAGTTAGTAAGGAGAAAGATAGAGAGGCAGTGGAGAGAGAGAGAGTTGAGGGTTATTTAAGGAAAATGAGAAGGAACGAGAGAGAGAAAGCCATGTTGGTGAAATAAATAAAATAAGAGCGAGGCTATTGATTAACAAACAAAAAATATAAAAGAGCAGTTGCGAGAGAAAGAAAAGCAGGAAAGATTGAAATTTAAAGAAAGAGAGAGGTAGTGGAGGGAGAAAGATAAAGGGGGGGAGAAAGAGGAATGCAGCGAAGAAAGAGATAGAGTAGGGACGAAAATAGAGCCAATATGGAGAGAAAGATAAAGAGGCAATGGAACGAAAAAGAGAGAGGGTCAGTGGAGAGAGTAAGATAGAGAGGCAGTGAAGAGAGGAAGAGTGTTATACAGTGGAGAGTTATTTCAATGAGAAGAGAAGAAGAGGAAGGAGGATTTGTTCGAAGGAAAGACAGAAAGAGTCATAGTGGTGAAAGAAATAAAGGAAGAGCGAGTGATTAAAAAAAAAGATAAAAGGACAGTGGCAAGTGAAAGAGAGGCAGGAAAGATAGAATGATAAGAATAGAGGTAGTGGAAGGAGAATTCGAAGGAATTAAAGAAAGAAACATATTGGTGAAAAAATAAGAGAAGAGCGTGGCAAGAGATTAACAAAAAAAAGTTTGGGCGTGACGAGGGGAAGATAAAATGATAAGAATGGAGAGAGAGATGTAGTGGAGGTAGAAATATAGGGAGGCAATGAGGAGAAAAGATAGAACCAGTGTAGAGATCCCGTTAAACAAGCTGCATACATACATAATATTCCAGTAAAAGAATAGGTACAGGTTCTATATGATAACAATGTGTTTTTCAAGTGTATTCTTTCCCGCAGCTAGAAGGATTTAGTAATAAAATAACAACATATTTGTGCAGAGAACTCGGTCTCAGTGATTGTTTTAGCGAAATCAGTAAACACAACAAAGCTCTTATTGTCAACCGAAATGAAATTGGCTTCAAACTTTTATATTGAGTTTTATCCTCGTTTTGATATTGAATCCGACGAAAGGATTATGTAAATTCTAATATTTGTTTCTGTTTATGACTCGAGCACCTCTGTTCCTATTTTCACGCAGTTTCCTCACACGTGTGTATGTACTCTGGAGAGGGTACGATTTTAAACTGTGATTAATGAAGTTCAATACATTCCAGTTTAAAAAGTATAGGCCTAAGTCCATAAATTGTAATTACCAATCCCAAGTTTACCAGTTCCTTATTTCAATATAATTATTCATTGAACTACAATTAATACGATATGTTCCAAAAGAAATAGTACAGCAGCTGTGGTCGGTTTTTTGAACAGCTAATTACATTTTTGATCATGGCCAGGCCACTTTGGTTACTATTACTTTCTTGATTGTGGTTAGTTGACGCTGTAACTGTTCTTACCAATACAGAAAAGGTTTGTATCGTAATACTATTTCCACACGTACGGAACAGGTCGACCCGGCGTCTTAGTTTAATGCGAATTGCTGTAGAGTTTCAAGAACGATTTCACAAACAGAAGCCAAGTAATGCCGTAATGAAAAGTGTAGCTGACAGCTTCCGTCGTAAGGGCATTGTTTTGACTCGGCGAAAAGGGAGTGCAGGCCGTCTAGAAAAGGCCAGTACGAATTTAAACAACGGTAGACTTCTTCGCCAAGTTTGCAGCCTCCGAAAATATATCTTCGCCTGCCATATTTGAAAATGAACATCAGCAATACATCTTTGAGAAGGGTGTTTAAAACAATTGGTGGATTCCGTATATAATACAAATTGGTCAACCTATATAAGGGACAAAATTTCAAGTTAGTTGATTTGCTAGAAATCATGGTTTTATGCTAATTTTGGTTGTTGAGACAATTACCAAGAAATTACGTTTTTAGTTTTTTATCGATAACTCGGTTATCCTATGACCTCGGTTATCCAGAAACGACATTTTGTCTGTCGTTAAAAAAATATATATATTGTCTCTTATACATTTTTTTGTAAAGTTAACAGTTTTTAAGATATTATACCTTAAAAATTTGTAACGGCCGCCATTTTGAAAATTATAAAAATAAATTCTTTGTGTTTGGTGCACTTATAAATCTTAACATGAAAAATACTTATGCCAAATTTGAACTCGAAATCTCATCTATTTCTGGAATTACAGTGAGTTTTTGTAAAAAAAACAAAATGGCGGATTGCGACTAAACTAAGCCGAATTCCAAAAACATTTACTGAACATTTTTTATTTATTTCAATGAATACAATACGATCCTGTAAATCCCGATACGGTATTTAGGGACACCCTGTATATACAGGGTGATCAACTCGGGGAGGCATATTAGAAAGTATTAATTTTACAACAAACTTTAAATAAAATAAGTATAATAACTTTAAGTATAAAATAAAGTATTATTTGTGAAATTGAAACAGATGTTTAACATTCCTATGTAAAACATATTGCACTTTGAGTTAAATTTTATTGCAAATAGTAAAACAGGCCTCTTTTATTGTTGAAATAAGAGTTTCTGAAACTTTCAGCGCTCTTAGCGGCTTAACGGTTAAGTTTATAAAAAAATAAGAATTTAAATGACTTAAAATTGCATCTAAAACCCAAATTTCATCATAAAAAATAGGGGTTTCCACAAGAAATTTCTAAGTTGACCGCCATGTTGGAAAATAGCGGCCATTTAGAAATATTTTAACTACATTTCTAAAAAAACAAGGAAAAGTTCCCCACATAAAGTTTGATGTAAAATTAATACTTTCTGAGATCCCAATGGTGGCCTTCTTGAGTTGATCACCCTGTATATATACAGGGTGTCCCATAAGTACAGTTCGAGCAAACTAGGAGTGAACTTGGCCTAATGGGCGAGTCATCCCTTCTACAGTCTACTTCTCCTTAAACCTGCCTTGGCGGTACAACCAATTCCACAAAAAAATAGGCCCACAAATAACATTTAACTGTGGAAATAGACAGCGCTCACATTCTTATAACTTTACGCACTTGCTTACAACCTTTTTATAAAAAATTATTTCACATTTTAGAGAAGACTATGACAAATATCTATAAATAAGTAAGGTTTTGTTTCATACAAAATTATAAAATGTTATAACTGTGATGCAAAATTTTACTAAGTTTTTTATAAAATAAAAATGATGACAACAAAAATGTTCAAAGCGATAAATTTTTGTATTTTTAGACAAAAAGAAAACTTTTTGCGAGAAAGTTGTTGATAATTAGTATAACTAACTTTTTTATTTAAAACAATTTTCTGTATGACCTTTTGTTTAGTCAGGAGGAAGGTAATTCCAGTAATGAATACATTTTGTGCTTGTTTGACATTGATTTGGTGCGATCATGGCTGTTCCGTAGATCCAATGACACCATAATACTATCTTGTTTTAATCATACTGTATTATTTAAAGTTTAGTTAGGTTAAAGTTAGTTTTAGGTTTTTTATTCTTTTAACATTGTATTGTTAGTCGCCAGGTTGGTGAAAGGTAGTTAATACACATACGAAATTTGTGTGGGAAAGTAAATAGGATGATGTAACGGGAAGGGTATCTCAGGAAATACTTCATGCCTTCTTGCTCTCTTTATTTGTCGATTCCAAGAACGCATTCTCCTCAAAATTTTTAACACATGCGCAAAAGATTTGTCAACCCTTGGTTCACATATTTCCAGTATAATAAACTAACCCGAATTCGTAAAATGTTTCTGAATATTTTAATTTATTATAATGCATAGAATCCGATCCTGTATTATAGCACGATGAGGTTTTTTTGTGACACTTGTATATGTTTATAAATAAAACAACTAATTTTTACACGTCCTGTTCACTAAGAAAAATGTGTTTATCACTTTTATTTACCGTTACATTACAGTGACAAACTAGGGTGTAGAGTGAAGAACAGAGGTCTATCTTTTTTTATTGAGGTTGTACTGGTGACGTTGGACACAACAAACACAGCGTGGGGACCGGGCTTTACTTTCCCTCTCGGGGTGCATTGCCGGAGTGAGGAATCTGTAAAAAGCCAAACTTTGGGAAATGGTTCTATGGGTCAAAATAAAGAGAAAATCGAAAATCATTTTTTTTCCAAAAACGCTTCGTTTTCCAGATATCAGCAATTTTCTTTTTTTTTACAAAATAATTCATATCTAGAGAACAGTGAAACCTTGGCATAAAGTTTAACCTACCAATGATATATTTCAATAAAAATAAGCGATAATATCCAATCATTCGTTTCAAAATAGTATCTGTTTGAAAATTTCAAACCTGAATTACCCGCAAACCGTACATTTTAACAAATAATGTCGGGACCCTTCTAGCAGCCCGTTTAATTCCCTATCGGATGGTGTAACGGTCAAAACAATCGGATGAAGGATAATAGTTAATATATGGATAACAACCAGTTTTAGGTTAGGTTAACAACAATCACAAACGAAAAATGCTTACTGCCTTACAATTCTACATCTGTTACATATCTATACTATTATATAAAAATCTAATGGTGTCTGTAAGTGTGTTACTCAATCACGTAAAAACTACTGGATGGATTTGAATGAAATTTGGTACACATATAGATCATGACCTGGAATGAAAAATAGGCTAGAATTCATTTTGATTTAAGGGTTGAAACAACCCCTAAAACAATAAATATTAATCACGTAAAAACTACTGGATGGATTTGAATAAAATTTGACACACATATAGAACATGACCTGGAATGAAACATAGGCTAGAATTCATTTTGATTTAAGGGTTGAAACCACCCCTAAAACAATAAATATTAATCACGTAAAAACTACTGGATGGATTTGAATAAAATTTGACACACATATAGATCATGACCTGGAGAGACATAGATCGACGATCGTCTATCTATACTATTATATAAAAATCTAATAATGCCTGTCTGTGTGTGTGTTACTCAATCACGTAAAAACTACTGGATGGATTTGAACGAAATTTGGCACACACATGACCTGGAATGAAACATAGGCTAGAGTCCATTTAGATTTAAGGGTTGAAACAACCTCTAAAATAATAAATATTTGTTATTACACTTCCATTAAGACTAGAGAGCTGGAAATTTGTACATTTATTTCTTACAATACATATGTACTATTTAAATCATATTTGCATTGCATAGCGTGCTGCTAAGGGGTGAAAATGTAATAACAACCCCTAAAACAATAAACATTTATTACCGTGCGGCGAATCTTTGGACCGTGTGCGAAGCCACGAGTACCTGCTAGTTACAGATAAAACAGTTTGTTTAGATCTTAAGTTTAACACAATTTTAGGTTAGTCCTATACTGCACACACACACTTTTTTTGGAAAGCATATTCAGATTTATTAACATAGCAACCAAATTGGCGAACTTAGAATCAGGTAATTATTCTTCACACCCAACAGTCTTTTTAGGTTAGGTAGTAGCAAACACAAACAACGAAGAAGGCCTGAATGGTATTAAAATTATGCCAACTTTATTCTTTTCTAGGCCTATTTGACCAGTATCACATTTTGGTCATATTGTATAACTTGAAAATTGCCTCTCTTCTGTATAAAAATAAAAAATCTCTGCCCTAATCAATTCAATTCAATTCAATTCAATTCAATTTATTTATATTTCCTTAAATATAATACAGAAAAAATGTATAATAATATCACGGAAATTGTGCCCACATAGGCTTAGCCTGTGCGTAGGTACGAGTCGCATCTAAAAATCTAAGTTACAACAAGGGTATATTTATTGATCTATATTAAAGTTTTATAATATAAAAACAATAGAGGTAGAGTAGAGTGGGAAGTGCCAAACGGAGGAATCCAAGTCCATATCGGACCAAAACAACCCGGGTCAACAAATAGTTACTGCTTCAACACACGAGAATCAATAATAGCGAGAGAGATAAGGTAGTACAATAAACAAGGGTAAATATATTTGCTACCTGTAGATGGATACAATGACATTCTCAGTACCGTCCCTTCCCAATTCCAGAAGCCAATTTGTAATATGCTTCTTAAATGTCTGAAGTTTAAAGTTATTAAACATAGGCTACGTAAGTGGTCAGGTAGATTCCTATATAAAACATGAGCTATGTAATGTGAATTCGTGACCGAGAAAGTCTTACTTAATTTTTTATTTAAAATTCCAAGTGACTTTGAGCTGCGTGTCAAACGTTGATGATCGGTAATTTCGAAAATATCTCGGTAGTTTTTAAAAATATAAATTGCAAGAGTTTTGACATAAATTTGTCTAAGAAACATCAATCGTCATTCTCGTTACAATAATCAGCTTGCATCTAGCTCGCTACTATACAGAGTGTTACAAAAAGGTTGGGCTGGCTATGCATATTCGAAAATGTAGTATAACATTTCTTTGATTTCGGCTTAGTTTAGCCGTAATACGATATTTTGTTTTTTTTTTTACAAAAACTCACTGTAATTCTGGAAATAGATAAGATATCAAGTTCAAATTTGGAATAAGCATTTTATATGTTACGATTAACAAGTGTACCAAACATAAAGAATTTATTTTTATAATTTTCAAAATGGCGGCCGTTACAAATTTTTAACTTGGAATATCTTGAAAACCGTTATCTTTACAAAAATGTACAAGAGACAAAATATTTTCCTTTTTTAACGACAGACAAAATGTTTTTTTATAGTTTCAGTAGGTCCAAGGATAACTGAGTTATCTACAACAAACAAAAAACATACTTTCTTGGTAATTGTCTACAACAATCAAAATTAGCCTAAAACCATAATTTTTTTAAATTTAACAATTTTTTTATTTTTGTAGCGGGCTATGCACATTCAGATTCTACATGCAAAAATAAGTCGAAAATGTAGTATAACATTTTTCGATTTCGGCTTAGTTAAGCCATAATCCGCCATTTTGTATTTGCCATTTTGCCATTTAGCTTATTCCAAATTTGAACTCGATATCTTATCATTTTCAGGTACAGTGAGTTTTTGTAAAAAAACAAAATGGCGGATTACGGCTAAACTAAGCCGAATAATCAAAAATATGTTATACTACATTTTCGACTTATTTTTGCATGTAGAATCTGAATATGCATAGCCAGCCCAACCTTTTTGTAACACCCTGTATATAATTAAAAAAATGTTTTTAGCGAATTCCCATAGGAAATATGAGGTATTACAGCGACCATTATGGTGAGAACTAAGATCGGAGTAGTAAATGAGCACCGATCATGGTCCCCAGAACACGTTTAGGGGTGTCATTAGAAATTATATATTTTTATATGTGTGTGTGTATATATGTGTTTGCACTATAACTGCCGTATTTAAAGTATAATTTGGTATGCAAGTTAGTTGTTTATAGTCCAGTCAATAAATGTTTTGTGTCGGAACTAATTAGTGAAAAGCTGATTTTTTCATGGATGTTAGTTGACTATAAAAGGAATATTTTCTGAAAAGTCCCCGCCCCTCCCCCTCTTGCTTCCCCCCCTCTTAAAATTCACTTTTGAAAGACTTCTTTATTTTATCAATATCTGAATATCTTAGAGATAAACAGCGATAGAACCATATTAATTTCGTTAGTAATCCTTAAAATATTCTCTATAAAAAATGTTCATAGCGTATAAGCTATAAAATAATTACTTACCGTGTATTTTTAAATTTAATTTTAAAATTTTAATTTTTTTATTACAATAATTACATGTTTAGCAATGTTTTATTAATGTGAGGCAAGTTATAACAAAATTGCTCAACTAAAACTTGTATAAAAAAACTCTACAATTTTTGATAGAGAATATTATAAGGATTACAATAACGAAATAAGTATAACTCTATCGCGGTTTATCTCTTAGAAATTGACAAAATAAAGAAGTCTTTCAAAAGTGAATTTTAATCGGGAGTAGAGGGGGAAGCAAGAAGGGGAGGAGCGAGGACTTTTGTGTAAATACTACTCTTATATTATTGTAACATCTGACAAAATTTCAGCTTTTCACTAATTACTTCCAACAAAGGCCTATTTTCTCCCTTTATTGGCTGGGCTATTACGTCGCTCGGAAGAGTTCGTTAGCAAAGAAATGTACCAATCTTACTAAAAGAATAAATAAGGAAACGGAAGCTATACTGGGCCACATAGATTGGTCATGTTCAAAACTTACCTTTAAATAAAAAAAAATCACCAAAGTAGAAATGTCTCAGCTGATCACTCACAAATTCATAACATACATTGAGGTTAAATCAATAAACCAAAGAACTAGATACCATTTAGGTTTATTAACCACAATTTATTAAAAAAAGACGTATATGCCCTTAATTGAAAAGAATAAATTAATTATACGCCCTTAAGTACAAAAAAAGAAAAGATAAGATCACAAAATACACATATAAATTTGAGTTGAATTTAAAACCCCTCCCCTAAATTAAAGTCAAAACCCTCCCC
>JAGFPH010004591.1:7272-27417 GCA_018207615.1 Philaenus spumarius | reverse complement strand
GGGTAAGAGACTGGAAGAGAACTTGAGTAATATACTGGAAGAGAACTGGGGTAAGAAACTGGAAGAAAACTGGGGTAAGATACTGGAAGAGAAACTGGGCTAAGAGACTGGAAGATAACTGGGCTAAGAGACTGGAAGAGAACTGGGCTAAGAGACTGGAAGACGTTCACGTCGATCTTCGCGCTACAACAGTACAACAGTTTACGATCTCCAAGTGGAGTAAATTTTGTGTTGTTTTTTCGCATGTTATGTTTTACCTGTGAGATTTACATTTAGTCTCACCAATGCCTTGAATGATTTCTCCCTAGCGATACCCCGCTGCGCATTCATGAAATATTTTCCCGACAACCTTTTTTTCGCCACACAGCCGCCGTATGCATGCATGATCTATTTTATTATTCATGATCTATGGTAGTAGTTGCCTTCCTGCTGGCACCGCCAACTGGGCTGTCTATTTTACTCTACGGTGTGAGGAAGACGGAGAGTTTAAAGTTTCAGTAAGGAAAGAGCGAGACGGAAGTATCATTAGACATTGATAGTGCTACACAGGAATTGTTTAATTAACTAAACCTGATATATTGACTGTAATTAGTATCTTGTCAGTATGTGTAATCGATCGTTCAGCTCGAGTTTAAACCAGGTGAAGGTGAACTAAGAACATTCCAGTATTTCGCGTTTAAACGAATACTCGCTAAGACATGTAGGCCTACAAGAACGATATTGTCCGACTAAAAGTATTTATTAATAATAAATGGTGAACAGCAGAGTGTTATTAAATATCCGTCAGCTGCGTATTGACAAACTTTATTCGTCAAGCGACTCTAGAGGTAAATAACTTTAGATAGGAATAAGGTAGAGACCTCTAATTTTCGTCATTTACATTCTTGTACCAATACTTTTAAAATAAGGGGTCACAAGGCAGGGGTTTGTATTTAAAAATTATTGAGCTGACCCCAAAATTTCTCATTTTGGAAAAAGGAACAACGTTGTCTTAAGATTAAACAAATAAATAAATAAATATTACTAAACAAGTTATATTATTTTATTTTATTAAGTATTTAATTTCTTTTGTTTGTTATTTATTTCATTAGGCCTATTAGTTTTTTATTTTATTTTATTTTTATTACTGTTTGACTGTTTATAGTTTTATAGTACAGCAGTTTGTTATTTTTTGTATTTAATAGTTTTATAATTTATTGTTAAATTGGTTTTTATTGTTAATAATAGATTCTTGTAGTAGATTTAATGTGGCTCCTCCCATTCCCCCACCAGGTCGGTCTTGGATTAACCGGTATGGGGAGGAGTGGGGGGAGAGCGGGTATATATAGCTCTGTAATATTGTCTGTATACTTTAGTAGTGTTAAAACCCTCTGAGGATGATGACCATGTCATCGAAATGTACATAAGGGTAACGTATTAAACATAACTTACAATTTAGTTGTTTACTTATTGTTTTTGTTCCTTGTTTTGTGGTTCGGGGTTTTTATTTAATCAGTTGTCTTAAGAGTAAAAAAAGTACATCTTTGTACCTAGTAAACATGGTGTCTCCAGACTTTTAGTTTACCGTGTATATTCTAGATGCACCATAACACGTATAAGCGTACGATTAGCTTTTAGTTCGATTAGGAGCAAGCGGAACACATTCAAAATCACAATCGCTGTTTTAATCGGAAAGAATTTGACTTACGTTTTGCTGGTTGTCTCACTGATAACTTGGAGCGTGCATAGACGTTTGATATTATACTACAGTTATCATCGTTTGATGCCCTATAACATAAAAATTAATAACAAATAAATCTAATGCCGGATACCTGAAGAAATTTAAAATTAAAACTACTTAACAACAAGAATAAACTATAAAAGTAAATAACAAATTAGAAAACAAGCACAAACATTTAAGTAAATGACTATAATTTTATCAAATAAAAAAACTCTAAATGTAAATAGTACAGTTCAAATATAATAAACAACAAAAATACATATTTGAAACCTATCTATCTATATAAATAAAAATGTAAATGTCCGTTTGTTAAAAAACTCAAATCACCGAAAGTTCTTCACCGATTGCTTTGAAATTTTTACACAAAGTTACACTCGAATACACGTGTGATTTTATATACTTTTTGAAAAAAGCGCCATCTGTTGGGCATTAAAACAACGAAAACTATACTAAATATTTCAGGTTTCATTTGTTTCATCTAATTTTGTAATTCAAGTAAAGCTAAGTCAAATACTTTTATAAAATAATAATTTACAAGTATACAGCTCAATTCTTTGATTTATCCTCTACACTTTCTTATAATAATATGTCATTTTGGGCAAAGGATATATTCCTAAATTATTATTCAAAACAGGCCTAGTTTTGTTAGCAGTCTTGTAGTAGGAACATAACAACTGGTGTTTTCAAAATAAGAAATTTGAAATTCATAAATATTTTTATACAGTTCTATTTAGAACTAAATTACGAAACTTTTTTACATTTATGAAAAAAATTACAAAAAATGTTTACTACTTTTTATGCAGGCCTAAAATTGAACTTTTTCCTTTCATTACTGAACATGCGTGTTTCTTGAGCTAATAACTTTGTTAATATTACCTCAATCGCTTTTTTACTGGCATATATGAATTCTTTGAAACTTTATCTACAAAAAAGCTATGGAACACTTTTGAATTGGTTCAAAATAAACGTATAAAACATTGTTGAAATACAAAAACTTGGACGCGTTTTAACAAATTTGAAGTTTACGGCCATTTTGTGAGCTTACCGTTAGAGATACGGAAAAAATCAAGAATACAATTTTGTTGAAAATCTAATTTGATATAGGCAAAATGTTATTAGTTTTTAAATTCGACTTACGGTTAACCCACAAACTGGCTTTGGAGAAAAGCTTACACTGAGAGAAACGGTCCGGCCGCCATTTTTATTTTACTTAAGGGGTTAAAAATGAAAAATGGAAAAAAAACCGTATATATACATGGCTCGGCCGATGAATAAAGAACACTCATGCAAAAAATCATCAAAATCATTCAAGGCGTTTGGCCGTAATCGTGAGACACACATACAGACACACAGACGAAATTCCGAACGGTCGAGTTAAAACGGAGACCTCGCTTCGCTCGGTCAATTAATTAAGTGCGATTATTCTTGGTAAATTAATCAGCTGTTTGCTCTAATATTTCCATTAACAGCTGATTTAAAAATTTTAAACAATTATTTTTATTTCTAACTTTTAGTTTAAGTGTATAACTGAGCCTTGCTGGTTCTTTAAACCTGAGTACCTGGGCGACCGAGCATCGCTCAGTACTTTTTTTAGGATAATGTATACAAAAACGAATCACATACTGAATTTGTTTATGTATTTTAGAAATAACAAATAATAATTAATAATCATTAGATAATTTATATTATATTTATAGAAATATAAAGAATGCAGAGACTGGTGAAAAGGGTTTTAGAGCGGTAATAGCAGCACAAAAATAATGTTTTAGTAACGTTCGGTTTTGAAATCAGCTGATAATGGAAATATTATAGGAAACAGCTGATTACTGTTATTATCGTAGTCAATAAACATTTGTAATGATTTTAAACTCCATAAGCCCAATGTTAAAATTTTCAATTTTCAAATGAGTTGTTTAGGAAAATACGAGTTTTCCTAGGTAGTGGTTTTCACCAATCGATTTTTTAGACCCAAAAGCCTCTAATCCCAAACTTTCAGCAAAAATCATCCTCTGGATCTCGATATCGCTCGTACGTACAAACAAACAAATACACATTGCTCGTATTAGAATTTAAGATTATAAGTATTGGAAAATATACGAAATCATTTTATTTTAACATTAATCCTTATTTACCATCTTAGCTTTGGGGTTATTATTAATCATACATCTGTATTACAAAGAATACATAACACATGTGTACGGAAGGTACCAACGAGGTAACGCAGTTTCCACATTTTGTGGCATTGGCAAGAAGACGGCTTGGAAGGTTTGGATGTCATTTCATGAAACTGATTATTTATGCCATCAGCTTTGTACAGGCACCTCTGATATCGATGATAAATGCCATGCTCTATTGCAGCGATTTGTTATTCTACTTTACGATCAAGCATCAGATCTTCAGAGCATCAATGACTGCAGACGAGTGTTATTTACTAGAAAGAATCGAGCAATCGAAAACATACCTCCTACATCAGATGCTTTAACTCTACACATCCAACGAGCTACTCTCCAAGCAAGAATTTGGAACAACAGCCTCGTTGCACAATATACAGTGCCTTCGCCAACCAAGTGGGGATGGATATTATCTTCAGGAGGATCATACCGACCTATGTGGACTACAATTCCAGAAGTGTCAAAAGACTGTGTACAACTTACCTCCTGTACTTGCCGTAAGCGATGCACATCTTGTAAATGTATTAAAATGGAAATACGATGTACGAAACTTTGTGTATGTGAAGGAAAGTGCTCCGACAGTGATCGGTAGTCACAAGTGAATTTACACTAACCATTTAAATATTATTGCATACGACAACAAGATATTATTTTATTTGTATATTATGGCTGAAATTAGTGTATTTGGTAATATATAGGATATTGATTTTTGATATTAAATTGGAATAATATTGTATTGTACATTCTGTTGTTTCTCATTCTTGTACTTAATGTTTGAAATTTATCTTAATGCCTTAAGTGTGCCTCATATCACTGATTTTAAAACGGACATAAAATATGTATAGTCCTAAAAAAGCTAGAATTTATTTTACATATACACCAACAATTACAATAATTACATTTGCTACTTAAATAGTTATAAAGCCACTAAATTACTTTTCGGATCCCATATAAATTACATTGTTGCCATAACGACTCGCTGTGCAACGCTACATTGTTTTGACAAATTTTCAGCAACTGTTTGTGATAAAATAGAAGTCATATTATATACCGTTCGAAAGATGATTGTCTGTCAAACAAAAAAGTAAAGGGCACGTTTTGATCTACATGTAACGGGTTCCAAGTTATTAAGCAAAATGTTTCGAAAAAATCTAAATCAAAAACAAAATTTTGTATAAAGTTACAAATATTTTTGATATTATAAAACTAAACAAAGATGTCACATATACCATTGGAAAGAGCGTTTTCTCCTGATTAATAATCACTAACAATATAGGTTAATATCAAAATACAAACCCGAGTTATATAGGGAAATGTAGAAGCGTGTCACACAACTTTGGCGGCCATATTGATGACGTCATCAACAAAGCCAGAAGGCCAGGAAAATTTGTGTCCCGGGCTTTTTAGACTCGTCTACCCAAGTACTATCTAAATCCAAAGGGGCGCATTGGTTGCCAGATGTGAAATATTTTGGTATAATTTTCAGCTATCTCACCCCACAAACACAACAACAACGATAAGGCAATGTAACAGTGTAAGCAATGGTTTAATGTACGTGGTATGTAAGCGTTTAGTGTGAGTGTGACTCCCTGGGAACGCCAAAGTCTCAGCAGATATTCTGAACCCAGGATAGTGAACTAACAGTTAGTTTAATTAATTGAAATATGCTTAACAAACTTTACAACTTTAGTATTAAAATAGGGGATCTGCCCCTGGACGCTTCGCTCGCAGTTGGAAAATTCGCTAAAGAATCTCGTTAATCTTTGGCTCGTTTGTACATAGGTGATCGAGCATAAATCAGCTGTTTTATTTGGCAGAGCTGTTTGTTTTATTTGAAGCTGTTTTATAAATTCAAACTCATTAAACATTATCTCCATAAGATTAACATGGGAAATTTGAAGGATTGTGTGCCGGAGCTCCTTCTAAGGTGAATAACGGCTAAACGGATGATTGGATCTTAAATCTGATGGAAAATCGTTAGTCTAAAATTAAATTTTCTACAACTTTTGTATTCAACATTTTTCGCCATCTCTTACCGTTTTCTTACAAAACCCGATCAAAATGGAAAAATGAAAAATCTTTCCCGCCCAAAAGGTGCTTTCAAATTTTAAAATGTTAACTTTTAGAAATGTTTCTGAAAATTTCTCGTCGAGAGCTTTAATTTAAGTATGAGGTCGATGGTACGATTACGGAAAGTGCCTTATAATTAATGTCAGTGAATCAGTGAAACCGTCTAGCTTTAAAGACGTTGGGCGGAGCTTCCCTTCTTGGATGAATAGTGGCTAAATGGAGGATTGGATCTTGAATCTGACGGATAATCGTTAGTTTCAAATTTAATTTTCTACAACTTTTGTATTAAAATTTTTTGTTCTATCTCTTACCGCTTTCTTACCAAGCGCTCAAAGTAGGAAAATAAAAAAAAATTTAAATCGACAAAATTTTTCCCGCCCAAAAGGTGCTTCCAAAATTTAAAAATGTTAAATTCAGGTAATTTTCCCAAAAGTTTCTCGCCGAGAGCTTTAATCCAAGTATAAGGTTGAGGGGGGTCCGATTACGGGAAGTGCCTCATAATTAATGTCAGTGAATCAGTGTTACCGTCTAGCTTTATATAAGTAGATTTATTGCGTGTATCATATCAAATATTCTTTTTCGAATAATTACTAAAACAATACAATTTTACCGCTCAAACATCTTGGAAATAATCTATAATATGATCCGTACATAGGTTCAGTGCAGTAAATACCCAGCAGCACTTCATGTAAGGTTATATTGGCATACATAAGATATTGTGTCCTATAATGGAGTACTATGTCATAGGACACCTGAAGCTGTCGCTATATATATACGGTTAAATACTCACAACATTAGCTAATCTCAGCTAATTTATCCCGATTTACAACTTGGTTCATATAGTTTACACATTTTGCTTATGTTCAGTACCAGTATTCCAAAATTAGTTAATACCATATGACCATATGAATTTAAATAATTTGACCACGCAACTGAACCGATGACGTGAGTTGAGCGAATTTCCATAATAAAGTTTATAGGCCTATGTTTTAGGGTTTCAACCGACAATTTGGGAAATAGGTCTACTCACGACGGTGTGCTGAATAGCTGTAAAATGCTTCGCACGCCATTCCGAATATTAGGAGTATCTTAAACACACAAAGCATTGCGTGCTTCGCACGCCATTCCGCGTATTGGGAGTATCTTCAATACAAAATGCATTTCGTGCTTCGCACGCTATTCCGTATATTGGGAGTACCTTCAATACACAATGCATTGCGTGCCAACCCCATGGCAGAATCCACCCCATTGCTTTGGACCGGGTACTTTTATGGTATTTTACGTTTTGATCGATTTTGGGGGAACCAAGCAAGCTATAAGGACGTGTAAAAAAACAAAATGTGCAGAATAACATCCTACATTTATAATTAATTGTAGAAAACTCTAAAAAAAATTTATTCTCGTAGGAAAAATCTAAAAAAATAACTACTTCCGGTCAAAAAACTTGCTTCTGGTTGTTGGATTTTGTTAACGAACTCGTCCGAGCGACATAGACAACCAATATGTGTACCAAATTTGAACCAAATCGGACTTAAAATGCGGCCGCTAGAGTGTAAACACATATATACTTATATATATATATATATATATATATGATTTTTAATGACACCACAAAACGTGTTCTGGGGACCATGATCGGTGCTCATTTGCTACTCCCGACCACTGCAATAGCTCATTTTTCCTACGGAAATTCGCTAATGAATCACACAAGCCCGAGGTTATTGAAATAAAGTCTAATTTAAAGGACCTTAAAGTTATGTGGTAACGTTTTCCTTTGAATATGTTACTGTTAAATTTACGCAGATCCGACACCACCATTTATTTGGAATATTTTTATTCGATATTTCCTTCCTATATTTTTATTAAAATGTTTACTGTTCCTCAATCTTTGATTCCATTTTGCGTAGCTTAATAATAACTCGGATAGACCACAAATTTTGAAGCTCCCACTTTCACCATTTACTTAAAATAATATACCATTTATTTTGGGGTATAACTTTGTAACCAGTAAGCAAATTGAAAACTGTGTACATCATATTGTCAAACTAAGGGATTTCCAACAACATGCGACAAGAATATGTCCTAATACAAATAAACGGTACCAGGAACTGGCACATACTTTCTCACACACATATTTAAATTAAAAACAGATTCGTTGTGACTTCATAATTGTAGGAGGGGTAGGAGAGGTGATATATAGTAAGAGATTAACTAATACATATTATTATTATTAGCTAAAGAGAAAACTATTCGCTCGATTTCGAACAAATTTGCACCAAACACGTCAATAATTAAGCCTGCATAGATGCTCCAAAAATGTTTTGAAATTTTTTTTAAAACAACCCTCTTTTCGGCAAAAAAAAACAAAAATCAGTTATTATTATTATTATTATTATTATTAGCTAAACGAAAATTTTAGAAAGATGCGGTTTTGCATATGGCAGGGTACATATCAAGTGCTACAAATAAGCCAAAATCGACAAATTTATCAAAATCGTTAGAGCCGTTTTTTGATAAACAAATAATAAATTATTTTTTGGGGGGTTTTGGCCAAAAAAAAGGTTGTTTTTCAAAAATTTTCAAACCCTTTTTTCGTGCATCTATACAGGCCTAATTGACATGTTTGGTGCAAATTTGTTCGAAATCGATCGAATAGTTTTCTCTCTAGCTTTGTATACAGACTGGCATAAAGACAGACATTTTGTAAAAACCACTTTTTTGGACTCAGGGGGTCCCAAAACGGATATATCCACAAAAATCTCGACATCGATTTTTTTTGCGATCACTATTCTTTCTCTATACTGTAGTATAGTGAGAAAGAAACAGGACACAATTATGACGAGGGAATACTGCTTTTAGGGTAAGTTGGACGATAAGTTTGTGCCGCCGTCTACACGTTCCAATCTGTCGCTACTACCTTCCGATATCGTTGCCAGATTGATGAAATTATTTATCAACCGTCCAACCTCACCCCAACTCCTATAAGTTGTAGCGATATCTCGTCCACACTTACCGTAACGATATAGTTTGTGCAAGTCAAATTATTACGATATATCGTTGAAGTGTAGACGGGCCTAAGTTAGTTTTCATGACATCTTGCCTATAGTCGGTGTCGTGTCAGTAGGTGTGAAATAGCCGTTAACAGTGTTTTAAATACTTCAATAGAGTTATTTTGATTAACTCTACCGTTAAATATTGTTCCCAAAATGTTGAATAAAGGACAAGAAAAAACATTTTGGCAGTGGGATGATAAATTAGATTTTTTACGTAAATTCTACAATTTGTATAATTTTAAATTAAAGATGTCACAAGCTGTAGGTTATCATTACACATTTTAAGTCTGGTTAATGGTATCGGAGAAAGTTGTCCCACACTTCAAAATATTTTAAATTTTGCTCCCTTAAATAAATCAATATAGACAGAAATAGTAGGATCTCTTAATTGTATTGATTTTCAATTGTAAAGTCTTAATTTTGTAATGAACGACCTGAATCGCTCGCAATATCCTAATTGATAGTATTACTAATTACTTCATTAATTGTATTACAGAAGATTGTGTACCATCCTCAAAGGGAACAAACAAAACGGAAAGCGTACTGAGTCAAAAATGGGATGGTACATACATAAGGGAGAAACAAAGATGATAAATCCTTCTAAAGATAAAAAAAAAAAACTGTAGCCTTACCTCATTTTGGAAAGGTTTTCAAGAAACACCTGAATTAGCTATTCACAGGAAATGCCAAACAAATACAATTCACTTAATAAACAATTTGTTTATTAAAATATTATTTTAAATTGAAATACAAAAGATTATACGCCCTTAAATAATAAAATTTTAAATTGACATGCCCTTAAGTACAATTGATTTTCAAAGAAAACGTTTACAAAATATATATATATTAATTAATTAAGTTCAAAAAGAAAAACCCTCCCCAAAATAAAATTTGAAAAACCCTCCCTGTTTACAATAAAAAAAATACAAAATTACGAACTAGTAGTGTTTATAAATTTACAAAATTGAATACATTCACCATGGATTTGATAATAATTTTATATCTATGGCCAAACTTAATACTAGGTAAAAATTAATTAATAATAAAAAAAAATATGAGACGTCTCTCTATTAAAAAAAAGGTAATTAAATTTTCTAATATAGAGCCCTTAGGGCTAAGGTCCGAAATATGCTATAGCTGCACCACCCAATTATTATTATATAAAAAAAATATTACTGTAGCCTTTTTCAACTATGTAAGCCTTTATTATTTAGATATCATATTTTAAGTAACAGACAGTTTAAAAATTCTAGCAACACTCAGAAAGTTTTCATTATAGCTGTTTTTTTTATTGTTGTTGTTCCGAAGATGGAAGTCAAAACTTGTAGTAGGATAAACCCATGTAATACTTAAACCAGTGATGTTCACTATAAGAAAAAAACACATGTTTTAGTACATGGCTAAAAACATGTATAAAGTTGCATAAGAATTTCATGTATGAAACTGTAATTTAACCTCGTGTATAGAACAGTATTCTGATTTATAGGCTTACAAAGAAATATTTAAAACAGAGCTTTTAATACACACTATTACACCTTTATAAGGCTTAAAAAGGCTTCTAAAGCTTATAATGCAAATAGTTTAAGGCTTGTGGCTACGTAAAGTAAAACAGATAGGCTATGTAAAATATAGGCTAATAAAAAAATTAAGTTAAGTTATGACATAATTTACTCTGCAAGTGTAGATAAATATTACAATTAAATTCACACAATACATATTATTATAGCTAACTCAGGGTGTAATTTAGGTTTGAACTTTACCTGGTAGAAGATAGATGGATAACTTAGTCGGTAGACATGTTTTGTAACGAAATAGGCCTTAGGCAAGGTCAGACAATTTGGCTAGAAACGCCGTAAAACACGTCACAAGAATATTTTAAACAACTCGCTAACGCATGTTAAATGAAACTAGCTTACTGATGCTTAATTTTTACCAAGACGGCATTACATTTAGATAGCTTCGGTTTAGTCCAAAGTAGATCGTGTTGTCGCTTTCACATTACATAGTCAGGCTGTTGCAGCAGAAAATGAAAAAGCAAGGACGGCCGGCGTAGTACCTAACCAAGTAGCTAACAGCTGTTTGAGAGTGGCAGACTGGTTCTACTTACAATGTTGCCAACTGAATTGGCCTTGGCGCGCGAATTCAAAAATTACTTGGATATACGTTTCTACAAACGCTACAGTTGTGATTGTTGTTATTTAATTAACAATAAAAACAAGGCCGTGGCCTGGAAAACATTTCGGGGAGGGTCTGGTCAGGACCGGGGATTTGAATTTAAACCCTTTTAACACGTTCACTGCTAAGGACGCACATGTGAGCTAGACACTGAACAGTATGAGAAGCGGCCGACGAACAGTGCATTGCACGCCAACCCCCGTATTGGGAGTATTTTCAATACACAGAGCATTGCGTACTTCGCACGCCACCCCCCGTGATGGAATTGTTTTCAATACACAGAGCATTGCGTGCTTCTCACGCCAACCCCCGTTTTACGATTATTTTCAATACACAATACATTGCGGGCTTCGCATGCCAACCCTCGTATTGGAAGTATTTTCAATACACAGAGCATTGCGTGCTTCGCACGCCGACCACCGTCTAGGAATATTTTTAATACACAGTGCAATACGTGCTTCGCACGCCAACCCCCGTATTGGAAGAATTTTCAACACATAGAGCATTGTGTGCTTCGCACGCCAACCCCCGTATTGGGAGTATTTACAATACACAATACATTGTGTGTTTTGTTAGAGTAAAGTATTTTTGTTGAACCTTCATAGTTTTCTTATTCAATAGATCAGATCAAGCTAACAAGATAGTAAGGCTGTAACCTACTGCATCCATGTGTATTGTACGTTGTAGTTTAATCAAGTCAATCTAAATATCAGTATGCATGCAGTGCACAATGATGTAAAATATGTTGCTGGATCCTCTGTTGTGTTGCCTATTTTATAATTTAATTTGCACTTTTTAAACATACTCGTAGTATTAATTTTTACTACTAATTAATTTTTCTGACACCCTAACCCGCTCCCCCTGGCTACGGCCTTGATTAAAAAGCTCATCTTTTGGATAATTTGAATGCAATCTACATATCCTTAGTTTAGCAAGAAGTATCTCAGTACTTGAAAGCAAGCAACGAAGTGTTTCCTCTAGTTGATTACAAAACTGTTCTTACGGGATACAACTTTGTCCCTTCTTTGCAGTAAGTTTCCGAATACAAGACGTGAGCAGAATACTCAATACCCTTTGTAACAAGTATAAACTTTTAGCTTTGACAATTAAACCAAGTCGGAGAACTGCATTAATTAAACTCAGCAAGTTGTAGTGTATGTTTAGTGCATCCTTTTGTTCATTTCACAGTGTTCTCCGCCCCAATTGCATCCTGGATACGCCCCAAAACGTACGAGTCTAAAACTGGTAATTTAGTTAACAAATTCGCTGATAGGAACAAAAAATATAATTGTGTTACGCTGTTTGTCTCACTGATAAGTCGCAAGCGTTCCTAGAAAGTTACATTTTCCAATTGTTTGTTTAATATAATTGTTACAGAACCTTTGCTGTTTAAAATGTAAAAATGTAAAATGTACTTATAATTACTTGAAGGTCCAACGTTCAAAATAAGTTTACTTATAAAGAAATAAACATAATGCCTTTACAAAAAGAAATTTAATCTTATAGTGAACGAAGATGCGCTCGGATAGTAAATAGTAGTTAAAATAAAAGGAATTGCAATAATACATCCCAAAATTTTATAAAAAATAAAACATCGAAAATGCACTCCAAAAGTAAACAAGTGAACAACTAAACAGTAAGAATAAACTCTAGAAGTAAATAATAAAATAAACCAAACACCAAGAATAGATTCTTGAAGTTATTGTCAAAACTAAAATCCAAACACCAAAAATAAAAATAAAATAATAGAATAAACTAAACACCGAGAATACATTCTGGAAGTAATTGGTAAAATTAGGAAATTAAACACCAAAAATAAACTCTAGAAGTAAATGATAGAATAAACCAAACACCAAGAATACGTCTAGAAGTAATTAGCAAAATTAAAATATAAACACCAAAAATAAACTCTAAAAGTAAACTCTAGAAGTAAATAATAGAATAAACCAAACAACGAGAATACATTCTGGAAGTAATTGGCAAAATTAAAATATAAACACCAAAACCAAACTCTAGGAATAAATAAGAGAATAAACCAAACACAAAGAATACATTGTGGAAGTAATTGTCATAGCGAAAATATTTAAAAAAAATAGTATAATAAGCTCTAGAAGTTAATAATAATGTAACTAAACACCAAGAATACGTTTTGAAAGTAATTAACAAAGTTAAATCATAAAAACAACAAGAATAAACTCATAAGTAAATACCAAAATTAAAGCACAATAAGCAACAAGAGTACTTTCTAGAAGTAAGTAACAAAATATAAACTGTTGTTTTGAAGAAACGAAAACTTTGGCAGTTAATGACAAAAATAATATAAAAATAACACGATTATACACTAGACGTAATGACTGAAAGTTTTAAATAGAATAAACAACAACAATAAACTCTGCAAATAAATCAGAAAGTAACAACAAGGCTCCAGTACTAAATAAAAAAATTTGAATAAAGTAAAAAGCAATAACCAACTATATGTTAAATAAAATAATTAAAATGAAGAAAAGAAGAATAAACTACAGAAGAAAATGTACAGAACAAAACATTAAGTTCAAATAAAAGTGTAGGTCTAAGTAATGGTGCATGCAAATCAACTAGTTCATGTTTTGTAAGGGCATTTTAAGCGTCCTGTGCGTGTTACCACTAGAAACACAAACCCTTTAAATAAAATAACCTCACTCAGAAACAAATTTTGTATCTTTCGATATTATATTAAGATTGTGATATCTCGTCAACGTTTGTACATATTTTACTGAATATTTTGTTTGGAATTAGCCTTCAACATGAACTGTAACATTACCACGGTGTATTAAACCCCTGCAGCACTTCATGTTAAGATTATATTGTCGTACAAACTGTACTGTGTACTGTATAATGGAATACATATGTCACAGGAGACCTGAAGCTAAAGCTATATACAGGAGTCCAGCTTCGTCTGTCCGAAACTTTACGGGGTTGTTTGTCAGCTGAAAACAAGCAAATAATACAATATAACATGTGTCCTACATATTTCGATCCGTTTTCTGTCTGTAAGTATGTATGTGATTTTTTACATAATATCTCGGACACTATCGGACTTTCGGTTGATACAACCTTGCAAATGCTTTGTTACTGTGCATGTTTATCGACTCCAATACCTGGGAATTCCAGAGGATTTAGCTTTACTTTTTTTATACTAATTACTATGTTTTATAACTTAGATTGAGTGACCTACTGGATGAAATCCTTGTAAAAAATAACAGATGTATCATCTTTAACATTGCAATGTTATTTAAATGGGGAAAAGAAATAACTTTGATTGGCCATTATGTTGTATAGTCAACACACAGACCTCCGATTTGCGCCAATCTTCTTCTTTTATCAAGGCCTTTAAAATGAGGTGTCTCTCAATAGGGGTTCTCATTTAAAATTTTCGACTTACCCCCAAAATACCCCATTTGGAGAGGGGTTGAAATTTACGGTACTCCAAAAAACTCCATTTTTGTTCATGTTAACAATCCCAAAAGCAAATCTGTCTATTTCCATTAATAAAAAATAATAGGGTGGACTTTTGGGACACCTGGTATAATAGAGAGATGTAAAAGATTGCGTAACAATATGTTCACCAAATTTGAGATCAATATGTTTTCTATTCCCAAAATAAAAAAAAACAAAATGATGGATAATTGGAAAACCAAGCTTTTCCGGATCTATGTTTTTGAAACTTTTTTCTCCTCCTGGTGAAATTTGGGACAATATTTTTTAGACATTCTGTATATACCTATTTACAACACTAATGCCAAACTTGGGGTACATAATTTACGTTCATTATAAATGTCGTTTAGGTTCCTATAGTTTAAAACAAATTAAAAACAGTAATTCCTGACAAACAAAATTAATTCAAAAATTATTTAACCACACGCTCTATAAGAATAACAAGCAAGTAATTCATGGAAATCAAAATTAATAACACAATCCCAAAATGTATCGAGCGATGTTTAGTTCTAAGGTTCTGAAAGTTGTGTGACAGCGTTTTCTTTTGAAGATGTTTTTGTTATACCATACATCAACAGTTGCTTACTACTATTTCATTTTATAATTTTGATTCAATATTTCCGCCCTACATTTTCATTCGAAAGTTTATTAATCACCAAACTTTGATTACATTTTGCGTAGGCTGAAGATAAAGTCAAACTTGGACAAATTGCTTTCCATGTTTGATGATTACGCAACAACAAAGAGCCTTTACATCACTGCTCTAACCTGGATGATTTACTGCAAACCAACGTTTCCTTCTTTACACCAAAAACTACCTGAATTTAAAATATAATGTTTAAACTCTTATAGTTATACAACTTTGTCAATTAAGGGTAGTTATTTATCAATTAAAACTGTCTTTATATATTAAACAATTTAATTTTCTAAGTATAATAAACAAACATAGCCAGTTATCTTTTTATAACCTGAAACCAAAACATCGTTTGTTTTACTTCCGCCCTCCTTCCTAAGTATGACAACAAGCTGGTTCGTGTTGTAGCTCACAAAATACCCAGCTATCCATATTGCTTTGGTTAATTCAGTAGATTTTGAACTAATTCTCTTTAATTACCATGTAATAACAGTGTCTTAAATTACTCTAACAAATTTTGTTTTACTTCCGCCCTCCATCCCAAGTATAGCAACAAGCTGGTTCGAGTTCTAGCTAACAAAATATCCAGCTATACATATTGTTATGGTTAATTCAGCAGATTTTGAATTAATTCTATTAAGAACTGTTTCTTAAATTACTCTCACACCGTTTGTTTTACTTCCGCCCTCCTTCCCCAGTACGACAACAATTTGGTTTGTGTTCTAGCTCACAAAATACCCAGCTATCCATATTGCCTTGATTAATGCATGAGATTTTAAATTAATTCTCTTAAGAACTGTTCCTTAAATTACTCTCACACCGTTTGTTTTACTTCCGCACTCCTTCCCAAGTATGACAACAAGTTGGTTTGTGTTCTAGCTAACAAAATACCCAGCCATCAAAACTGTTTTGGTTTATTCAGGAGATTTTGAATTAATTGACTTTAATTACCGTGTAATAACTGTGTCTTAAATTGTGAAGCACGCAATGCTTTGTGTGTTGAATATGCTCCCAATGCGGGGGTTGGCGTGCGAAGCACGCAATGCTTTTTGTGTTGAAGATACTCCCAATATGGGAGTTGGCGTGCGAAGCACGCAATGCTTTGGGTATTGAAGATACTCCCAATATGCGAAACACGCAATGCTTTGTGTATTGAAGATACTCCCAATATGCGGAATGGCGTGCGAACTAGCTGCGGTTCAGCTGCGTGGTCGAATTATTCAAAATGTAATATACATCCTGTTAAACTGAGTTTTGTATTTCTTAAAAGTAAATATAAAAACAATTTCCTGTGTCAAGGAAATGTGTGCATAGTAAAGTGACAGGTTGAAGTATATTGGCGCGGCGAGGGGAAGGCAAGACAGTATATTGGAAATGTTCTTTAAAATGTCACTGAAGAGGAATTCTGCTCAAACATGACAAGTGTTTTATTTATGCAACATTTTATTTAAAAATGTGTGTTGAAGACGGGAATATATACGGATACTGTGTCTAGAAAACACAATGGAATCAGCTATTATCATAAAACACTTATATTACAGTGTACAATTTAAACTGATACCAAATTTGAAAGATGAAAAATAAAATAACTCAAATGGAAAAAAACCTCAAGCCTTGTCGCAGTTGTTTATCTGTATACTGGGTGTTCGCGAGAGGTTGGCACAACTTCAGGATATGACAGGGACCTAAAATCCGCCATTTTGTTTTTTTACAAATCAATTCATATCTAGAGAAGTGTTTGACCGATTGAAGTTTAACTTGACTGGGATATGTGACTTTTAGCCGAGTTGGAAATTTTTACTGTTACTATGGCTTGTGACTGTCACTGTGGCATGTACAATTGACTTGTGTCTTTTACTGTGACGGTAGCCCATTACTGCGGCCTGTTACTGTACATGTTGACTCAGCGACGATTATTTTTACTGCTTTGTGCTATGTGACTTAGTGCAACGAACGGTTACTGAAAACGTCACTGTGACGTTTTACTGAAGCCTGTCTCAGTCACTGTTATTCGTTAGAATTATCTGCCACTGTTCCCGTCGCTGTGACGTTAGACTTGTGACCTTTCTACTGTGACCCGTTATTTCCTTTATAACTGTGCTCTTTTACTACGGCCTGGATTTAATTTTATATAAAAATAAAGATTATTTTAAACATATTTTAATGACTCTATGAATTCTAACCAATGACATCTAACACTGTGACCATCCCAGTTATATGTCACTGTTACATATCTCTACTACCTGTTACTGTTACAACTATGACAATTATACTGTCACCCTGGCCTGTTAGTGAGGTCTGTGATACTGCCTTATAATTAAAAAGCTTTGACTTGTACCTGTGAATATGACTTTCACTAAGATTGTGACTGTTATCTGTCACTCTGACCTGTCACTGTGTACTTTGACTGTGATCCTTGACCTGCTATGGTGACTGTTATTATTACTGTATATTGTGACTAAATGCAGTGACCTGAATCTTTCACTCTCATTACTATTCGTTACAATTATCAGTCACTGTTCCTTGTCACTGTGTACTTTGACTGTGATCCATGACCTGCTATGGTGACTGTTACTTTTACTAGGTCTTACGACTAAATGCAGTGACCTATATCGGTCACTCTCACTACTATTCGTTACAGTTATCACTCACTGTTCCTTGTCACTGTGTACTTTGACTGTGACCCTTGACCTGCTATGGTGATTATTACTATTACTGTGTCTTGTGACTAAATGCAGTGATCTGTATCTAGTATGTAAATTTAATACACACGTTGGTTTTTAAATCACTCGGACGAGTACGTTAGCCAAAAAAATCCAACAACCCGAAGCACGTTTTTGACAACAAGTAACTGTTTTTTTTTCAGGTTTTCGTACTAGAATGAAACGTTTTTAGGGGTTTATGTACAAAAATAAATGTAGGATATTATTCTGCACATTTTGTTTTTTTTACACGACCTTGTAGCTCACTTTGTTCCCCCAAAATCGACCGAAACTTAAAGTACCATAAAAGTACCCGGTTCAAATACCCATGAAGGACTTTACCGTACGGGCACCTTCTGATCCGAGGCCGTCGGCCGTGTTTATACGCTGCGAGTGGAACGAAGCTGAAGGCTTAGGTGCAAACAAATTATACTAATAGATTTCGTACACACGAGCAGCTATTCAGCGCCTTCGTGAGTAGACCAATTTCCCAAATAGTTGGTTGAACCCCTAAAACAAATTGAATTAATTTTGGTAATTCGGTTCAGCTGCTTGGTCGAATTATTTTACTTACATTATATGTTCACTCAAACAATTAAACGTAAATGTTTAGGAACCTTTAGAAATTATACCCTGTCCAACAAACATAAGTTGTACTATAACATTTAGCTGTCATGCTAAACACTTTAATACTTTTCCCCATTTCAATAAAATCAAAGTGTGACTGTGTTTGACATATTTACTCACGTCTTAAGCTTCTCTTTAACTATATTTAAGCTGTCACTTTAAGTTGTAAGTCCACAGTCATTCTGCGCAGGTCGTGTCTACTTCAGTTGAAATGTTGGCACACCTGGTAATGAGACGCAAGATTTCCTCTATATTCTTGAAGCGTAGGGGCCCTAACTTATATTTTGTATTTTTGTATCTGTATTTCGTTCTATGAGTAGGACATTTTTGTTGACTTCGTATTCAACTACCACACCTGACGACATGATTCCCCCGGATATTCGCCCACCTTCAAGTCATCTTAAGTAGCGGAACGTAAAGCGTGTAACTCTTAGATTCCGTTACAATGTTTTAAACTTACCAACACATTTATTGCCCGCTAGTTAGCGAATTTCCATAGGAAAAATGAGCTATTGCCGTGGCCCTTATGGTAGGACCCAAGGTCGGGGGTAGCAAATAAGCACCGATCATGGTACCCAGAACACGTTTTGGGGTGTCATTAAAAATCATATATATGTAGGCCTATATATGTGTTCGTACTCTAACGGTCGCATTTTAAGACCGATTTGGTCCAAATTTGGTACTCACGTTGTTTGTCTACTTTGCTCAGACGAAATCGTAAAAAAAATCCAACAACCAGAAGTACGTTTTTTTTTACCAGATGTAACTATTTTCATACAAGAATTAAACTTTTTAGGCAATTTATCTACAAAAATTTATGTAGGATATTATTCTGCACATTTTGTTGTTGTTTTTTACACGACCTTATAGCTCGCTTGGTTACCCCAAAGACGATCAAAACGTTAAATACCATAAAAGTACTCGGTACACGTTAGTTATTCTACCTAGGTGGCATCTTCTGTTCCGAGACCGACGGCCGAGCTTGTAAACTGCGAGCGAAGCGAAGCAGTCCATAACCCGGGGCCGCAAGGTCAAGGTTCAAACTCTGCGAGTTTTCCGATGCGAGTGGAACGAAGGAGCGCGCGAGGTGCAAACAAATTCTACTAATACATTTCCTACGGACAGGCTGCTATTCAGCGCCTATGTGAATAGACCTTCCCAAATAATCGGTTTAAACCGTAAAACATATAAATTTAATTTACGAAATACGGTCAACTCACGTCAGCGGTTCAGCTGTGTGGTCAAATTATTTGAATATTAACCTACGCGTTTATGTCTGCTTCAAATGTACTAAAAGCCTACAACATTCTTATGATTTTCCGCAAAAAATATAAATCACTAAATTGAGCCTAACTATACAGTTTTACTTACCGGCTCAAATTATACAGGTGGTTATTGTACTTTTACTTTCTCACTATACTGTAGTATAGAGAAAGTATAGTGATCGCAAAAAAATCGATGTTGAGATTTTTGTGGAAATATCCCTTTTGGGACACCCTGAGTCCAAAAAAGTGTTTTT
>JAGFPH010004590.1:101460-114472 GCA_018207615.1 Philaenus spumarius | reverse complement strand
CAAATTTGGTACACAGGTTGGTTTTCTAAGTCGCTTGAAATATTAAGTTAGCCAAAAAAATTGACCGGAAGTAGACCAAATTTTTGACCGGAAGTACCATGTATATAAGTGTTCACACTGTAACGGACGCCGTTTATGTCCGATTTGGTCCAAATGTGGTACACAGGTTGTTTTTCTAAGCAGGCCCGGATTTAGAAATTTGCCGCCCCTAGGCAGTTGCCAAAATTGCCGCCCCTCCACCACCCTTGAAATTTCTTAAATGGTGGAATTATTTTGTTTTATTCAATAGAATGCATTTTTCTGAAAGCAAATATTTGATTTTATTATAATCAGTAACCTTATAATAATGAGGTATATGACTTAATGTCATTCAACAATACCATTATTTATGCTATTGTCTTTTGTACAAAAATTATTGCTTATTGGCCCAAATGTTTACGTCTTGTTTTTAGAATGGCAAAGTTATTGATAATGTCATCACAATCTAGAGACATGAGCAAATCTGATTCTATAGTTAACAAAGCAAGTGCATTTAATCGTTCCGCAACCAGTTTTGATCTCAAATAGTTTTATACTCGCCCCAGCACGGAAAATGAACGTTCAGCGCTACAATTTGACACGGGTGTACAAACAAGCATTCGGTACGCTATATCAACATTCGGAAAATCTTTGTGGAGCTCATTGGTTCTTATTAATTTTAGCAGATCTATAGGAGAATTTTTTACATGTTTTTTTTAGCACAATAACTTTTAAATAAAATCATTTCATTTGCAAACGATGCTTCGATGTCTTGATCGTAGAAATTTATCAACTGAGCAGATTTTTCATAAATTTCTTCTTTATTCAAACAATGCATGTCTGTAATGACTGAGAATTTCTGATAAAGGACTTTGTACGCTTTTTCTCTTTTTTGTAATTCTGATAAAATGTTGTCTAAAATGACGTTGAAAGTATTTATTCTAAAGTTTTCCCGACCAACGAGTTCAACTTCCCCATCTCTCGATTCATCGCATCTAAGTTTTCTTGTCTTTTTTCGCGTAGTAGCCGTTTTGTATTCTTGGTTTTCGGAAACAGCGAGCGCTTTTTTTCATACAAATCAAAATCTTCACGTGTATCACTAATCATTTCGTTCAAACCTTCAAAAAGTTCAATTACCTCAACGATCGTTGTATTGACATTTTGTAATTTTTTGCTCACAGAATTTAGGGAAGATAAGAGAAAGCTCCACAACTGTTTCATAAACGCAGTTTCTAATAATTCAAGTTATTGTCGAATACCGAAACTTCCTTCCTTATAAGTTATGGAGTAGTTATAAATAGTTATTTGGACATTCCCGATTAATCCTCATTCTATAGAAAATACTATGAGAATAGAAAATAGTTTGTAAATGCGGGGATATAACAGAAAAGACCCCAAAAATCATTGCTGTTTTTTCCGATGTTGATTTTTATGAATCTGTAGGAAAAATCTTATTTGCAAAGATAACAAACCTGAAATTTATGCCATTGAAACTTGTCGCAGCACACGTATTGTTGACAATGAATTAACACAATGAATTCTCTACCGCCAATGTTCGTAAATAATCACAGAGGAGGTCATGTTTTATTTCACAAAACGTATAGGAGAAATCAACATGATTATATAGAAACTTATCGAATATTCGATATTAAGTCAGTGTCGAGATGACTCTATAAATCGATTTTTTTCTCGATTCAGACATTTTCCACTTTTGATAAAATTTGCCGCCCCTCAATTCTTGCCGCTCTAGGCGACTGCCTACAATGCCTGCATGGTAAATCCGGGCCTGTTTCTAAGTCGCTTGGACGAGTTTGTTAGCAAAAAAAATTGATCGGAAGTAGACAAAATGTTTGATAGAAAGTAACAATTTTTTGAGATTTTTCGTATTAGAAATAAACTTTTTTGAAGTTTTCTTTAAAAAAATAGACATAAGAAATAATTCTGCACATTTTGTTTTTTACGCGACTTTATCGCCCATCTGGTTCAACCAAAAACAATCAAAACGTAAAATACCGTAAATATACCAGAATTAAATCCACGGCTTTTACCTTGGTGACCGATGGCAATATATTTGGTACATGATGGCAGCAGCTACGTGATTTGATCAATTTCCCAAATAGTTGTTTGAAAACCCAAAAAAATATATAAATTTAATTTTGGAAAATCGCTCAACTCACGTCAGCGGTTCAGCTGCGTGGTCGAATTATTATTATATTTTAGGAACTAATCGATTATTTTATTTAGTCTGTACTTAAGAGGCTTTATAATGACTGACTGACTGATTGAATGATTGACATATAATCAACGAGGAGCAAAACTACTTAAGATTTAAGTATGAAAATTGAATGTTATATTCTTATGGGGTCATAGACGGACTCTAAGATCGGGTTTGAAAAAAATATTTACTGTAAAGCGCAAAAAAGAGAAAATTCGAATAAAACAGCTGATCGAATCAAAAGTTTAGCAACTCACCATAGCAACCAACTTACCAAATTAATTTAGAATCGGTTTATTATCATTCACAACCAACAGCGTGTATAGGTTAGATAAAAAAAAACTAAAAGCAAAAACAAAGAAAAATCTACGAAAAATGGTAATTGTATTATAATTTATTTCAAACTTCTGTTATTACAAATTAAAAAAAAACATTTTGAAGACATTCATTTCAAAGCGATCCAAATGCAAAAAAAAATATAAAAAATCGTTTTTTATTTCAAAGCGATCAATGTTCCAGCGCCAATGCATTTCTAAAAGATCTATGTTCCAACTATATCGTTGTAGCTACTTCAATCGCCCACAGAATGCGTGACCTGTAAGTCCAGCGGGCAGTGTACTTCAAAAGGGTCTATGTGCCAGGCAGGCAGTGACAGCGCTTTCAGACTGTGTCAGGACATAAAAAGTTTTGGAGTACATACAGCATGGGCATAGATCGATTTGAGAGGACGGTGTACTAGGACTTAGATCTGTTTGAAAAAAAAAACACAGATATTGATATATTTTGTGATAGTACTAGCTATTTACTATCCATGTTATTAAATTTACTATAAGCTTTATTATTGTATTGATGATTTAAAAATTATGTAGGCCTATTTAAATAAAAAATAGAATTTTACAAATATGCAGTGTTTTTTTCATTTCTCAAAAATTTTACTTTTGGCACTTAGTTCACTTTGAAACTAATGTCTTTATTTGATTTTTGTCAAAAACTTAACGTAGTTTTAGGTTAGACCTACGATGAACCAAAAAGCGTTCCGTTGCAACTAACTTGGCAAATTTAGAATCAGGTAATTTTTCTTCACGAATAGTCTAATATTTTTTTAGATTAGGTAAAACCAAACAAAAGGCTTAATGTGTTATAAGTCGTGCATCTGTTATTGTATATTATCTTATATTCTTAAATGAGCAATAATTGTATGTTTTTGCAGAATTTAATTTCGAAAACGGCTCTAAGGATTCCCTTGTAATTTGATACATAAGTTATTTGTTACCCAAAAAGTCAGTTGGACTTATTGAAAATTACCGGAAAACTCGTTTTCTACATCTTTTTCTCAAATTAAAAAGTAAAATTTGTCCATTTAAAATACACAGCACAGCTGATGCATAAATGTTTTCAACGCCAGTACCATAATCAGATGTTTCCTTTAAAGTTGTGTGGTAGGCCTAATGTTTATCAATAGTTACCATATCAACTAATACATATCATATAACACAGACGTTAAACAACAACAGCTTCTAAAACTTACCCTTTATTAATTAAGTTGTGAAATGTTATAGGCCTAACCTAAAAAAATCCTATATGGTATTTACACTCATTTAGGGTACGTTAAACAATAAACAAACAACAATGTTTAAATACATTTACAATATTTAAACACAAACCTAACATACTTTGCAGTTTCCATGATGTTTAATACTGTACATTGAGTATGTTTATCACTTACATACCTGATATATACTTAAAAAAAAAAAAATTAAAGCTTGCCTTAATTGGAATCATTGCGGATGGTCGTGTCTATTTAGATTCCTATAGTAAATAAGCTATATATAAACAGATCACCACTCAATCGTCATTTTCGTGAAAATGTCAGACTACACAATAATCTGTTTGCATTGACTTCGCCGAGGTTGGTGAGCGAAGCGACCAGGGGTGGACCCACTCGTCTGTAGAATATATAAGTGGCTTAGTCCTGACTGACATAAACGTAAATACGAACATTTAAAGGTATATTCTTATGAGGTTCATATACGCACTCTAAGAAAGGATTTAGCAAAATTTAGATTTTAAAGCGTAAAAATAATGAAAATACGTGGATCGCTCCGAGCCATACACCAGATAAAACAGCTGATTCGGATCAAAAAATTAGCAACACATGTTTGCTCAATTCATTTAACATTCATTAAGATATAAACCAACTTAGCAATTTTAGAAACAGATTGTTATTCTTCACAACCAACAGCTCTTTTAAATTAGGTTGACGAAAAAAGTGCGAACAAAAAGAAAAATCCAAGAAAAATGCTTTCTGTTTTCTAATTTAAAGATCTCTGTTGTTACACAGTATAAAAAATAAAACCGTTAATTTTGATTAAAACATTAAATTACTAAACCCCAAGACAGAGCAAACTTAATATTATTATTTATCCAGAACAAAACGGCTTTACGTTTTATGTATTATAAAAACCATCGGTTCGTTCACCCAAAATATCAGCTTCCATGGCTGGGTGTGTGATTCTTTCAAGGTACCGCCTTGCCGAATTCCGTGGACCGTTCCAACCAACGCATCGGTCTGTCGAGGAGCAGAGCCTCCGGCGGTCATCGTGTATGTTATCCTAAACCACCCTTTTTAAGTCAGGAAGTGTTTATATAACTTGGTAGGTTACTGAACTGGACATCTAACTTGGATTCAGCTAGTGTCTGTTATTGCGACACTTTTTGATAATTTCACAATAGCTGGTTCCCTTCTTTGCATTGTCTCAAGCTTAGGAAATTATACTAAGTTAGTTATACCTAATAGTTATTTTAATTTTATAACTATTCCTAACAATACCCTACATTCTACTCCCAAAGAAAAAGTGGTTCCTTTAACTATATAGAAAGCTTAACTCAATACAAGCTTTAGAATAAACTGCCGGGCAACTTACAATTGCTCTGTTGATATAAAAATTTGTTTATAATATGCTTTTTCTTAACTCACTTTAATACGGTAAACGAGTATTATTTATACGAATAGTAGCCTATAGCGTATGCGCAAGATAGTATTGGTTAAAATAAAACAGATGTTTTCATCCATCAGCTGTAATACATCAACAACTATGTGAAGATATTTGGTTATGTTTACAACTTTTAGCTCAAATTTTGGTTACCGAATAGTTTAGCATGCACAAGGTTCTATTTTATACTTTATGCTTTCAAACATCAGCTGTAACACATCAACAAATAGGTGAATTTTTTAAGGTTATGTTTACAACTTTTACTACAAGTTTTATGTTGTTATTACAGGAAAAATAAAGTGCATTTGTACATCCGATTCGGCTGTCATGTCTACATATAATTAAACGACAAATTTTCATAAATAAATGACCCAATATTTTAATTTTTAGATGTATACATGTCATCTAAAAATACAATGTTATACCATACAATTAAATGTTTTTAAATTTGGATTTAACTTGTATAGATACAATTAAAATCAGATTTATTAAATACCATTCAAATGTAAATACAGTGCTACTTTTTAATAACAAATTATATGAATAAAAATAATGTATTTAGAAAAAACATGCTTTTCCTAAAATTGTAAAAAGTAGAGCTTCTTTATTTATGAAAATTTGTAAGAGTGCGTCTTATTCATTTTAAAAATATGTATATGGAGTTATATTGTACATTATTTTTGAGTTTTTATTTCATTTTTTAACTCTTGTTTAGTAAATCGTGTTTTCTACAAATATTGTTTTAGTTTTGTACATAAATTATTTAACTAAAAATGTTTATAGTATTATATCCTAAAATTAAGAAACTATACAATTTCCATTATCTTTAACTAAATAGAAAATATTGTGTTCTATTTTCCCGTAGTGCGATTTTACGAGGGAGGATGCAAGCCTTTACTATGTGGACAGGAAGCTGGCTGCGAACCCTTTAAAAATAACACATACAGATGCATATGCCCACACGATTCCAGCCCGCCTACCAAGGATCTACGCTGCCCAAATAGGTTAACTGGTAAGTAACCCACTTGATATATAAATTCTCGGTTTTAAGTTTGTGTATTATTATATGTATAGTCGTTATTTCCATTAACATAATCTCTTATTAAGAGAATAACTATTTTATTAAATTTATTTTTTGTCTTTCTCCTGTTAGCGAATTTCCATAAGGTCAGGAGTGGTCAATGAGCTTCAATCATGGTCCCCAGAACAGGTTTTGTGGTATTTTTTACGGCCACATTATACGTCCCATTTGGTCCAAATGTGGTACACACGTTGGTTTTCTAAGTCGCTTGGACGAGTTTGTTAGCCAGAAAAATCCAATAACCAAAAGCTCATTTTTTGACAGGAAATAACATTCTGTTTAGATTTTTCGCACTAGAATTCCATTTTTAGTTTCTCCCCCTATACCATAGTATATGGAGAAAGTATTGTATTCGTCAAAATTTTCGAGTTTGAGTTTTTGGTGGAAATATCCGTTTTGGGCCCCCCTGAACCTAAAAAAAGTGGTTTTCGGAGTGATGTCTGTGCGTGTGTCTGTATGTGTGTCTGTGTGTCTGTGTGGATGTTATCAGACCTAGAGCCTAAACCAGTCGTCCGATTTTGAAGAAATTTGGTATAGATGTACCAATCCACGGTATCTCCAGGCGTTTTTTTCATTTTTGTGAATTTTTTATTTTTAAGTATAATTTTCCCATAAAAACCCTTAAAATAACGGAAAAATAAACTTTTCTCAAAAACGGCTCAAACGATTTTGATTAAAATTTTATAGTTTATTAGTGACCTAAAGTACTATAAACTGTAAAATTTTAATCAAAATCGTTCCAGCCGTTTTTGAGAAAAGTAGGTTTTTCCGCTATTTTATGGATTTTTATGGAAAAACAACTTTAATACAAAATCACCTCTCCTACCCCACCCTACAAGTCACCGTGAATCTGTTTAATAATATAAATATGTTTGTGAAAAAGTATGTGCCAGTTCCTGGTACCGTTTATTTTTTTTAGAGTTATCTAAAACCATAATATAACAGATTATTCTGCACATTTAAAATTGTACACGACCTTATATTATGTTATCTGGTTTCCATAAAAGTATCAAAATGTAAAATACCACAAAAGTACCCGGTCCAATTTCACGAGGGTGTTTTTTGGCGTGAGGCAGCTTCTGAACCAAGGCCGGAAGGTCGAGGAGTAAACTCGTACAGCGCAGTGCATAATCCAAGGTCGCAAGCGCGTGAACCAGGACTGGGGGCTGAGGGTCAAACAAATTCTACTAATATATTTCGTACACGCAGGCAGCCATTCAGCGCCTTCGTGAGTAGACGAATTTCCCGAATATGGATTGAAGTCCTAAAACATATAATCTTAGAAATTCGCTTAACCAACGTCAGCGGTGATCGAATTGTCGTTTTAATTTGCTGTAATGGTGTAAAGTTTGAAAGATTATAGCAAAAAAAATTGTATTACGTTAAGAAATGGGATAATGTGTAATGGATTTTATTTCTTCTTCTTCCACGGTAATAGATATTCATGATAAGCTTTCTCCTCCCATACAACGTCCTCTCTCCTTCGTCAAATCTTCTAACGCCCATCCATCCATCTTGTGCTAGGTGATCCCACCTTCTGTTTCCATATACTTCCACTGTCGTTCTTTTCTTTGGCATACAGTGTTCGTCCGTCGTTACTTATTTCATCTGAGCCTTAAATACTTTGCAGCGGAAAATGTCCGTGCAATTCCCGAAATTTTGAATTTTTCAAATATTTTTTTTGAATAATTCAATCTTTCTAGACTACTACGGGCATCATACGTATGTAGGTCTTAGAAATGCAAGTCAGGGCAAGATGAGAGTTAGCTGGCGAAAAACGGCAAAAGTAACTTAGCCGAAATTATCTGATTTCTGAGGGAATAGCCGGGATTTAGGAATTTGCGAATTAGTGGTTTTATGTGGTCAATGCATTACGCTAAACGCTTATGTATTGGGCATCTAATTCCCGAAACGTAATAAGGGAAATTGCTTACGTAATATGCGTTCAAAGTTAAACAAAAAATTCAATTTAACTCAAAATCCAAAAGTAAGGGCATTTTTGGATTCAGGAAAAAATTCCAAAAAAGAAATGTCATAAGACAAAAGGTCATAATATTAATATTAAAGAAAATGCTTTAAAGTGGCGAATTTTGTATAATAAAAAAGTACATAAAAAATAAAGTTATTTTAAATATAATGTATACAAAGTATTATTTAAGTAAAGTTTTAATGGAAAATTAAAAGAAAAAGTTAAATATAATTTGAATGGAAAGGTGACAATTGTAAAACCTTTAAGAAGAAAAGTTAAGGTAAAATAAAGTTTTAAAGTCCATAAATAATTCAAATAGATTAGTAGCTAAACAAATTGTATAATGATCCAGTATATAAAATAAATTTCGGTAATATAAAGTAAAGAACAAATAGTAAATTCGTAAAACTCCTAAGTCCAAGAAAAACCAGGAAATCAGGTCAAAAGAAGAGAGACTGCGGCTAGTAACATTAAACCACAAGAAAAAGAACTACAGAAAAGGAAATCGTCGGAAAATGGAAAATGGAAGACTTCGTGGCGAAAATCTGCGGAAAGCGGTCGGGACACGCGAAAATGTAAACGAAACGTCCTACAACTACCATTCGAGTTTGTGCGTAAAGAAGAAGATGTGGGAAGAAAGAAAATCCAAGTAGCAGGAAAATCCGATGGAAATTAGTAAAGTTATTAAAGAAAATCCAAGAACAATAGAAGAAACGACAAAGAAAACGCGGCAAATCTCAGCGCAAGGGCGCATGGAGAGAAGAGGGGATGTGGGATTGCCAAAGTTCAGGAACTGAGAAATCAACTTAAAAAAATAGTTTTTTAATTAAAATAATTAAAAAGTAAAGAAATGATAAAGGAAAAAAGTCATTAAAATAATTAATACTTTAGCAAAGGAAAACAAAATCTTTTATAAATTGCAAATTGGAGGATGCGACAAAAGGGTGCAAAATACCAGCAAGACCATACCTGATTCGGAGGGAAACTGGGTATAAATACAGGGTACCCAGCGACTCTCGGTCTCTTTCTTTTTACAAAAATCGTGATTGAGCTTCTAGACATCGTGGGATAACCAGACGAACGGACCTAGGACCATCCAGAAAGAAAACATCTGTAGTTCACAGGCACGAGACAACTTGTGATTCCAGTCGAATGACATACAGCTACAACTTATAAGGTCTGTGAAAAACGAAAATACGTTGCAGATTTTCCCTAAGATTTTGCCTGAGTAAATTCATTAAATTTATTTATTATACTGGGTTAGATATTTTATTAAATCTTGTGGTGTATCAAGTTGCATTCATTAAATTAAATTAAAATTTGATTGTAAAAGTTAAAAAAAAAAAAATATTTAATAATAAAGAGATTTAATTAATTAACATTATAAATAGAATAAACGCAATTTTCAAAGAAAGTAAATTCATAGAAAGTTCTGCCATTTTAGATTAAGTTAATTATTTTTGAATTTATTGTATAAGGTAAAAATTACCAAAGAATTGAAATATTTTGTGTTTCAGTTTTTTTAAATTTCTGTTTGAATTTAGAAAAAATAAATTCAAAGTGTTTATTTTTGCAGAACAGAATTAATTTGATTTTATGTTACCTGTCTTGCACATCCAATAGTGTATCCCATGTATTCAGATATTAGAACTTGGTTAAATTATAAGTTAAACGAAAGCACAGATAATTCACGTTACAAGGTTAGTTCCAGTGTACCTACAACTCTGAGGTTTACAGAAAGTAAAAAAGAGTCAGTTTAATTGAGCTAGCGTGTTAAATTACTGGGAGTTAAATATAAATTTTTTGGTCAAAATATTTAGTAAATTAAATATTTGGCAACAAGTTGCTTCACCTAGGCGAACAGAAAAGCCATTTTCTCCCAGTAGGTGATAGTAGTTTATTTTGCAACAGAGCTTGGCGTTCCCAACAAAGTATTGGAACGTTTCTAGAGAAACAAGCTTTTCGTTGTAACTTCTAATAATATTTCCTCAAATGTTCTCAATTCTGCTTGCCGTACATGCTCACCTCTATAAATAACAACTAGTCTGTTAGGGGTCTTATAATCAAATTACGAATTCATGGGAAGAAGCTTAGATCTTTAAGAAGCTTAAATCTTAGCAGTCTTCTTGGTATTGCAATATCTATTTAGTATCTGTATTGAATATTGACATTCACAGCTTAATTGACTTCATTGATTAAAGAGTTTATAATTAGTTAAGCCTCATATAAGTATGCTAAGTTTAGCATTACTTAATTGCGCTAATATTTGCATCAAATTCCATTCTAACTGATGTTTGTTTAATTATCTCTTTTTTTGTATTTACATCTTTATAATCTACGTCCCTGTAAAGTCTTTATCTAGCAGTATCATAATAACTTTGTAAGCATTGCATGTTATTCAATCAGTCAAAATACCATCAAAGTAGGCTATAGTTGTATTTCTCATACAAGAGGTGAACCTCTAATAACTTCTAACCGTTCATACTTCTCGTTACTTAACTATTAGTATTTTTTTTTTTTTTTTTGAAGGGGAGGAATGCTCTTACGCAGACCTCTCAGCCGGCCTGAGAGGTACTGTGGGACTCGATCCGCTGCCGCGCGGACCCACTACCCACTAAACCATCCCTCTCTTCCCAAACTACTCACAGAGGAGGAGTAACAGCGTCTATTTGAAATTTTAAACCCATCTTATATTGAAATAGGAGCTCCGTCCCTATCCACTCACCAATCCCCAGGCAGACTCCCTGTGAAACAAATGGAAACAGATTACAGTATTATATAATCTGATATTTTCACTGAAATTACGATTGATTAGGACAGAGGCACTTGGATCAGTTTAGGGTGGTAGGGGTGCTATATCATAGATACTGATGCATATGCAGTAGGACCAGGTTTTTTGTATGAACGAGCAGATTTTGTTACACAATATAGCGCTAAAAACCTAACCTAAAGACGCTGTTGGTTGTTAAAACAAATTACCCGATTCTAAATTCGTCAAGTAGTTGCTATGGCAAAAATGCAAATGCTTCCAATAGATGTGTGTTGGGTCAGTGTAGGACTAACCTAAAACTTTGAACTAAAACGGCTGTTTTATTTATATTGCGTGACAAGAGATGTTTTAATTATAATACCGTTAATCTGATATTTTATCACGTTAAATTTTAAATCGTTTATCTAATGTGTTTTAAATGGTAGACATGATAGATATACTGATTTGAATAAAAACCCCGAACCACAAAACGAGGAACCAAAACAATAACTAAACAACTAAATTGTAAGTTATGTTTAATACTCTACCCTTATGTACATTTCGATGACATGGTCATCATCCTCAGAGGGTTTAAACATAACTTATAATTTAGTTGCTTAGTTGTTGTTTTTGTTCCTTGTTTTGTGGTTCGGGGTTTTTTATTCAAATCAGTGTGATTTTTTCGCCACAGTGCTCTTTTATTTGTTTAATGGTAGATATATTTCAATATTTTGTAAATATTTGATTTATAGCAGTTAAAGTTTTTATTTATTTTTTTAGTAAGTAAGTTTACTCACTTATTTACAAGACCAACAGAATATGAAATCGTAAATTAATTATACTACATCTTCTATCAAATATATACACAATTTTACAACAGGTACTGTAGTTCGAATATAGTTAGTTGTAATTGTTACTTTCAATAAGAACAAAAAGAAACAATAAAAACCCCCGAGGTATACAAAACACCTGTTTGAGGCAACAAAAACAACAAAATAATAATAAGAATAAATAAGTAAAAAAGATACAATACATTTATATCTATTTACTACTAAAGTGAGAAGTCGAAGAGGGAAATGCAGCCGATCCAATTACATTACCCATTATAATTTTACAGATTCTAGAAAAAATAACTCAAAAACAGCTTCTAACATTTATTTTGATTACATAACATACGAAATGCAATAAATTATTTAACAATAAAACAAAACAAAACTACCATTCTCAACATTTAAATCTTCAGATTAACTTACATCACTAACCCAGGATTCATACACACTCAATATCACTCATTCATTTATTTTTTATTCTCTCAAGAAATAACATTAAAGAAGAAGTCAATGTTTTTGTCTTCAACTAAATGATTCCTCAATAATCTTATAAACCTAAATTTACTTTCACAAGTTTCAATACTTTCTGGTAAACAATTAAAAAAACTTCGGTGCTAAATAATGTGTATAAAATGTCATAAATACTGAAAGGTTGGGTTTAGGTACATTGACATTAAATGTTGTTCTTAGTTCTCTGCTCCTTAATGTCAAGCAACTGTTTTTAGTCCCACTTCTGCTAAAGAAAGTTTTCAAAACCTTTTTATAAGCTCATCAATGGTAAAAATTCAAATTTATAAAAAGGAGTGATGTGTGCTCATTTTTCTGCTTGTTTGAAACAATCCGTATAAAATACTTTTGCAATGTTATAATTAATTTTACTGTGGTTATAAATACGCTCCTCCCCAAACTGAGAGACCGTACTCTAACTTTGAGCTCACCAGAGCGTAGTAGTATTATTCGTATTATAATTTCACTCGATTGGGAATAAGTAATCTTTATTATGCTATTGGTTGCTTTTTTAAACAAAGAAACAATAAAACGTAAAATACCATAAGAGTACCCGGTTCAAATCCGCTTGTGGACAGCATCTGATAAGTGGCCGACCACCGGTTTGTCAACTCGCGAATCCCCCCCCCCCCCCCCCCCCCCCCCCCCCC
>JAGFPH010004590.1:88830-101360 GCA_018207615.1 Philaenus spumarius | reverse complement strand
CCCGATGCGAGCGAAGATGAGCAGTCCAAAATCCGAGGCCGCAAGGTCGAGTTGTAAACTCGCAAAGCCGTTTTAACCGGGGCTGGAAAGTGAGGTGCAAACAAATTCTACTAATACATTTAGTACACGTAGGCAACTATTCATAGACGCCCAATAACAAAGGATTTTTCAATATTTAGTTTTTAAATTAGAATAATGAATAATGATGAAAATACTGGCGTTAACTCTATTTTGGGAAATTAGAGTTGAGTTGGGAGGAGTTACTTAACCAGCTAAACGGGGAAAATTGGAAGTATCTTGCTCAGTACGTGCAACAGGCTTGGCAATATAGATGGGAATTAATCCGCGAATTTAATTATTAACGTTATGTATTTATATTTGTATTGGTTTTCATGTCTTTGTTTCTCCCCCTCAATAATTTGTTTATATTATTTATGTTGTTGTATGTCTTTATCTTAAAAATGTAGTAGACATAAGAATAATGTGAGATACTACCAACCTGGCAGACGGTTATAAAAAACCGCCATTTAATGCAGGCATGTATACTTTTTTTTGTACATTTCGAATTATAAATAAAGCATTGTTATTATTATTATTATTACTGGCGTTAACTCCCAGCCCTATAGCAACCAAAGCAGCTGATTCAAATCAAAAACTTAGCAACACAAGTCATGCTTGTTGAATGCATTTACATTCATTACCATAACAACCAAGTTATAAAATTTAGAATCAGTTTACTATTCTTTACAAACACAATTTTTTAGGTTAGGTTAACAAAATACAACTAAACAGAAAGAAAAATCAACTAAAAATGCTTATTGAAAATAAAACAGCTGATTCGGATAAAAACGTAACATAATTTTGTTTCTGGCCTATCCTGAACCAAAACACGTTTATAACTTTAATATTGTTTTTTAAATTTGTTAGGTTAGGTTAACAAAATAAAACTAAACAGAAAGAAAAAACAACTAAAAATGCTTATTGAAAATAAAGCAGCTGATTCAGATAAAAACGTTACATAATTTTAGGTCATAAATATCCTGAACCAATACACGTTTATAATTTTAATGTATTGTTTTTTTTAATTTGTTAGGTTAGGTTAACAAAATAAAACTAAACAGAAAGAAAAATCAACCAAAAATGCTTATTGAAAATAAAACAGCTGATTTGGATAAGAACGTAACATAATTTTAGGTTAGGACTATCCTGAACCAAAACACGTTTATAATTTTAATGTATCGTTTTAATTCGATCAAAAATGGCATCCGTTATTCAAGGTTATAATTTTGTGAACACCTAGTTAGCGGATTTCCATAGGAAAAAAATGAGCTATTGCAGTGGCCCTTATGGTAAGACCCAAGGTCGGGAGTAGCAAACGAGTACTGATCGTGGTCCCCTGAACACGTTTTGGGAAGTCATTAACCCTAGAACCGGCAATGTTAACGAAAATGGATGTTTTGGCGTGTGGAAGCATTTATTCAAAAATTCGCCAAAAATAGTAAATTAACCCCAATCCAAAAGTGTTCCATAGTTTTTTTGTAGAGAAAGGTTCAAAGAATTTGTATATGCCAGTAAAAAAATTATAGATGTAAAATTTAGAAAGTTATTAGCTCAAGAAACAAAACATGTTCAGTTACGAAAAATAAAAGTTCAACTTTTAGTCTACATAAAAAGTAGTAAACATTTTTTGTAATTTTTTCCATAAATGTAAAAAAGTTTCGTTATTTAGTTATAAATATAACTGTATAAAAACATTTAACATTTTCAAATTTCTTATTTTGAAAACACGAGATTTTATGTTCTTACTACAAGTCTGCTATCAAAAGTATGCCAAGTTAGAACGTAATTTACTAATATATGCTGTGCCCAAAAATAAAATATTATTATAACAAAGTGTAGAGAATAAATCAAAGAACTGAACTGTATACTTGTAAATTATCTTTTCATAAAAGTGTTTGACTTAGAAGTATTTGAAAAACAAAAGTTAGAAAAATATAGTAAGCTCTCGTCTGTACAAGATGCGTGCGCATTCTCCGTATGTCTGCCTATGTTATAAAAGATCGTTACGCTACAGATCTGAACGTTAGGTGAGACCGTATTAGCAGTCACTTTCCCATGGTCCTACACAATAAACTGTTCAAATATAGCATATTTGGTTTACAGGGGAAGTTAGCTTGAAGAATTATCTTTACAAAGATACCAAAATATCTATAAAAAACGATTGAGGTCATACAGAAATCACGTGAAATAAATAACGCTGTTTATTGGTTGGCAAACTGACCAATTGCAAGGGTCTACAAAACCCCTTCTTACTTCAATACTATTGGTCCGATTTTTGATTGGATGAAAGTTTTGGATAGGGGAAATTGTGATGAATCCATCCATACATAGATTTAACTAAGACAACCTACTGGGCGGGTTTTAGAGATTGACAAAAGTTGAGTAATTTCGTTATGTTTTGTATGAATTTTCAGGCGCCGATTGATTTGTAGAAAACTAATAAACGGCAACGATGATTACGTATGTAAATATACGTTTTAGAAAGAAATTGTAAATACTAAAAATAAAGTTTGAAACATTACCTTTTCAATGGTGTTTGTCTTTTTGAGATTGGAAGATTTTTAGTGGGTCAAATATTCAATTCAATCACGCGTTACAAATGTGTTGTCATGATCGCACGTTTCGTGCGATCTGCCGGTTTTAGGGTTAAAAATAATATATATATGTGTTCGCGCTCTAGTGGCCGCATTTTCAGTTCGATTTGGTTCCAATTTGGTACACATGTTGGTTGTCTACGTCGCTCGGACGAGTTCGTTAGCCAAGAAAATCCAACAATCGGAAACACGTTTTTTGACCGGAGGTAACTATTTTTTGAGATTTCTCCCACGAGAATGAATTTGTTTTTGATTTTTTTTCTACAAATATAAATAAAAATGTAGGATGTTATTCTGCACATTTTGTTTTTTTACACGACCTTATAGCTCGTTTGATTCCCCCAGAATCGATCAAAAACGTAAAATACCATAGAAGTACCCGGTTCAATGCCATGTGGTGGATTCTACCGCGGTGTTGGAACCACGCAATGCTTTGTGTATTGAAGGTACTCCCAATGTGCGGAATGACGCGCGAACCGTTTTGCAGCTATTCAGCACCGTCGTGAATAGACCTATTTCCCAAATTGTTGGTTGAAACCCTAAAACATAGGACTATAAACTTAATTTTGGAAATTTGTTCAACTCACGTCAGCGGTTCAGTGGCGTGGTCGAATTATTTTATAACTTGCATTTGTCATTTCCGTAATATTCCGATTAATTTAGCGATGCATTAAGTTGGCGATAAACGTCTACGTTATAAGACTGTTAATTGAAGAGATTACCTATTATAAAGGACTAAGTCACATCCTGTCACCTCAATTTAATTTAATTACTTTAAATTATCAATAATTTGAGACGCAATTATTTGAACTTCTACGCATAACAGATTTTCAAACCTGTTGATGTCATATTTATTGTATAAAGTGGATGATGCATCCCAGTTTTGGGGCATTAGAAGCGTTTCTTGTTCAGTAGTATGAATGTTTAATTATGATTGTAATATAGGCGAGCGGCTAACCCCTAAAATAACGAGATACTGACCACGGTTTATTTAAAGCTGCAAATGGTGGAACATTGTCAAAAATGCAATCGTTACCTAAAATGCGAAAAATATTGTTTAATGATTTTTTACATTTAACGTGCTATAACTTAGGTCGATCTCAATGGATCCTTTTGAAATTTTTACTAAATAAACTTCAGACATTTTTGAAGACAATAAGACCTGTCTCAAGTCTTTAAACAAATTCTGAATAAAGTTATGCATTTAAAAAAGAAACATTCATGCATTCATGAGTTACAGACTTCGACCACAAAAATTAAGTGACAAAGTTTCGAGTTTGGCTTTTAATCAATTTTATATTAAAATATAGAGCTCGGGAAGTTTTTTGGAGAGTTTCAAGTCCTAATATGCAATAGAAAAATTATGTTTGAACTTTAAATATCGGCGTTGACTCCGCGCGCCGCGAGCTCGCTGGGGACACTTCACACTTTATGCACGCACCGACTTAAAAAAAAAACCATTTGCCTTTTTATTCAATTACTAACATTTTTCGTTTTCTCTGATATTTTATAGCGTAAAATATATTTTATATTACATATTATATTTATACAGTGAATAAATTTAAAAATAAATAGTTAAAGTAAGCACATTTAAAATAAATGTTTCATATAATTTATTTTTCCTGTACAACGGTTTGGTCAAGTTTATTAATACAAGAATAATTACATGTACAAATATCGCAGCATTCCAATTTAAGCTCAATACATGAACAAACATCTGTTTTACACGGACTTTTTCCGTTACAAGAACCAAAATATTTTTGTAGTAGATCCATTGCTGAACATCCATCGTAATAATCTGAACTCAATTTTTCATCGTTCAGTAACCACCCACATCCACTAACAACCTTTGAAAATATTTTTATGCAGTGTAGCTTGGTTCCATTCATTTATTTGCCAAAGAGCTCTTGAAATAGCCTATGTAAATTAAACGACGGAAAATTGAGTCCATTGTTATTTAGTTCAAGGAATTTGGGGGTTTTTCTGTAACAAGATTTACCTTTTAGTTGTCATGTCCTATATAGTAGGCCTACAAAGAGCTTATTCTCCTTTGGGTTTTATTTGCCTGTTCGGATGAATTTTAATAATGTTGTTATTCTACAAGTTTTATTTAATAGTCTTAAATAACTATTTTTCTTTGCTTATTTTGCAGTTCCGCTAACACCGAGGCCCATACACAATATCATTCCTCCCACTGGTACCAACCTGACAACAAACGGATCTCTAACGCACGGCATAAAACACGTAAGTACTTGCTTTGTACTATTTAAGAGTACTTAGTACGGAAACCTTTCAGGTTTATGGTGACGTCACATCTTCATAGCATTTAATTGACCGTATTTTGCTACGACATTCATGTGGTTTTAGTAAATACAAATGCATTACTGGTAAAACTAAATAAAACACGATATTTCTGCTAGTATTTCCTTATGCATAGAAAGTGTAAAGGAAGAAGAAGAATTTCTCTTAACCAATTTTTTTCTTCGAAATTCAATCAAACGCACATTTTACACAACAAAGTTTATTTTTCGCCACATTGCGAGTAGTAGTCGTTACAATTCCTAGTCCAGCCGATGCATATAAAACTCGCTAAACCATAAAAATAGCTCTTAGTAAATATTTCTAACACAAGTTATAACATTCAGCAGTTTAAAAACTAATATAATATCAGAAACCTTACTTATACTACAGCTGTATGTGCTAGAGCAAAACTTGAACAAAACATCTCAAAACGTGTACGTCGCCATTTTCAGTGCACAAGCAACAGTTTATTGTAGCTCGTGCATAACTGAAGTTGGCGACAGTGTCGTTGAAACGCGTTTAAGTTGGTAGACGTATTAGTTGTGAGATTGATTTGTGTTCAGTTTTTATTTTCTCAAGTCATTTTCTCACAAGTGCAATAGTTATTTATTGTAAGTTCTAATTTATAAATACTCTAATTGTTTAGGTAATCTGTGAAACTATAAGTTTAGGTTGATTTCGAACAAATTTGCACCAGACATGTCAAGTAGGCCTGCATAGATGCATGAAAAACGGGTTTGAAAAATTTGGAAAAACAACCCCCTTTTCGGCAAAAAAACCCCAAAAATCTATTATTATTATTATTAGCTAAACGAGAATTTTTAGAAAGATACGGCTTTTTGCATATTTTAGGGTACATTAAGGGCTACAAATAAGCCAAATTTTATCAAAATCGTTAGAGCCGTTTTTTTTTATAAAAAAATAACTGATTTTTTGGGGGGTTTTTTTGCCAGAAAGGGAGTTATTTTTCCAAATTTTTCAAAACCGGTTTTCGTGCATCTATACATTCCTACTTGACATGTCTGGTGCAAATTTGTTTGAAATCGAGCTAATAGTTTTCGCTCTAGCTCTGTATACATGCATATATACAGACATACAGACATACATACAGACATACAAACATACAGACAGGCATTTTGTAAAAACCACTTTTTTGGACTCAGGGGGTCAAAAAACGGATATTTCCACAAAAATCTCAACATCGATTTTTTTTGCGATCACTATACTTTCTCTATACTATAGTATAGTGAGAAAGTAAAATCGCTGAACAAAACTTTTTTTAAAACGCACACTTTTTGTGTTACTTACAGTATACTCCTAAACTATTATCTTTTCAGATTATTAACAACTTATTATCTATTATCAATAACCTATAGAATCTTTCAAAGACCATTTGAAAAACCTCGGAAGACCTCCAATGATCGTATCAAACATAATATAGGTTGTGCGAGCCTAACGGTATAAGCAGAAAAGTTTCCAAAACAGGGCGAAATAGTCCTTTTTGGTCACTAACGACGTCACAACTTTGAACCGACTGTGGATTTCTCCTAAACCTTCCAGAAGAAATGCTGCGTCTATAAATAATGGATCAAACACCAGCTTTATAATTTCAGCCGTTCTCGGTTGATACCGTCACAAACAGACAGACACGATTTTATTATAGGCCTATGTATAGGTAAAGTGATATTACTAAACCAGCATAAATAAATTTGTTAACGTTTTCACAAGAATGAGAGAGTGAACATTACTTCGCTGCATGATCTTATATTACTTCTTGGCCACCATTTGTTGTACTCAAATTTGTTTGTATTGCATGTAAATATTTTAAAATCAAATTATTTTTAAATAATTTAAATCTTTACAAATGGTTTAAGGACTTATCTATACTAATATTATAAAGAGAAAAAGTTTGTTTGTTTGTTTGTTTGTTTGTTTGTTTGTATGTAATGGGTAATCTCGGGCACTACTGAACCGATTGAAAAAATAGTTTTACTAATAAAAAGCTACACTATCCCTGAGTAACATAGGCTATAATTCATTTCGTTAAAAACCTTTTTTTATTTCAATATTTGTAAATTTAGTCATAAAAAATTTTAGGGTTAGGCTTGGAATGATAAATCAACACATGTATTTACATTTATTACCATAGCAACCAATTGAATAAAATAACAGATAATATAAATGTTTGCTCCAATATTTCCATTAACAGCTGATTTCAAAATATGAAGCAATTATTTTTGTACTTCTAGCTTTTAGGTTAGGGTTTTAAAGTGTAGACCTGAGCCTTGCTGGTTCTTTTAACCATTATTATAACTGCTGTTATAAAATATAAAAAATAATTAGATTTGAACATTTAACATTATTTACCATCTTAGTTTTGAGGTTATTATTAATACTACACCTTTGTTATAAGTAAAACATAACATATGATTTTAGAAAGTTCCGTTGGGGGTTGGCGTGCGGAGCACGCAGGGGTCTCCCCTAGTCTATACTAATATTATAAAGAGGTAAAGTTTGTTTGTTTGTATGTAAGGGGTAATCTCTGTATCTACTGGACCGATTCAAAAAATAGTTTTACTAATAAAAAGCTACACTATTCCTGAGTAACATAGGCTATAATTCATTTCGGTAAAAACATTTTTTTATTTCAATATTTGTAAATTCAGTCGGAAAAAATCTTAGGTTAGGCCTAGACTGATAAATCAACACATGTATTTACATTTGTTACCATAGCAACCAATTGAATAAAATAACAGCTGTTTGTTCTAATATTTACATTAGCAGCTAACTTCAAACTTTGTACTTTTAACTTTTAGGTTAGGTTTTTAGTGTTAGGTTAGGTTAGGTTAGGTTTTAAGTGTAAACTTGAGCCTTGCTGGTTCTTTTAACCTTTATTATAACTGCTGTTACAAAATATAAGAAATAATTTGATTTGAACATGCAATATTATTTATCGTTTTAGCTTTGGGGTTATTATTAATCCTACTCCTTTATTATAAACAAAACAAAACATATGATTATGTGTTCCCAACGGAATATGATACGATTAGAAGGTCCCAACGGGGTTGGAGTGCGGAGCACGCAGGGGTTTCCCCTAATCGAATATTTAAACACGGTCAATTGAATAACAGAAATAGGTTAAATAACAAATGAGTTGAGTATTTTTAACTTCAAAGTCCAAAAGTCAATGGAAACTTGTAACCTTGTACAAACCGCTCTAAACACTTGTACAGTTTGAAGGCTTACAATGCAGTGCGTTTAGTGAAGTAATTTACTACAATGTTTGTCGGTACTTTTATTACCAAAACATCATAACTTTTACCTGCATTAAATTTGTGTTGTTTTATTTCCAGGCAGAAACTGTAGACACGACGGACACAAGGACACTTTTAGCCGGAACCGGCGCGTTTTGTTTACTTTTGACTGTACTGTCGATAGTTTGCTGTTGGAAACACAAACAGCTGGCTCGATGCTTCTCATTGTCAAAATCACAACAGAAACACCAACATGTAAGTGTCGTCGCTCAGTTGTAGTATCATACTTTTGATTGTAGTACATTTCACAACTAGTGGGAAAAGTGGGATGTTCCTGGTGCCAGTCGTATTTAAAGAGAACGAGCATCTGAAAAGAACATTTTCCCACGAGTTTTGAACACCTTTTTTTACGATACTACAGCAAAAAATTATTTGATACAACAGCAAAAAATATGATTATTACAAATTGAAAAGTTTATTTACTCTTATTTACTAAAACAAAAAAAAATATGTTATTACAAAATCAAAATGTTTCTTCATTGAATAAAAAATAGGATTAGGCCTATATTTAACAAGAATTTAAATGATGTAACAATATTCAAACGAACAATAAAAGACCTAGTTTGTACTTAACTGGATGTTAATTGTGCAGTTTGTATTATTCATAATGTTAATTCCTTTGTTAGGAATTTTGTTGTGAACTTTGTCTTGGTTTTGTGAGATAGTGTTCATCTGTTTTAAACAGATGGGCATTATTTCAATATTGTATTTCTGTAATCAGCTGATTTATCCTCACTAGTGAGAATATAATTTTATCGTCACTAGTGCGGATATGACGAACTTTACCTGGCAATATACGCAATAGAAAAGCAACTGATATTCCAGTAGTATCGTGAAAAATTATTATCTGTCAATAAGCCCCTGTTTAAAGTTTCGATCAATAAAAATCGTAAGATACAAAATATATACGTTTATATATCCCGTTATTGTTTTCAACTAGGCAAGTTATTTTTCCCTAAATGTATTTTAAGCAAGAACAAATTGAACAATGTAAAATTTAATACTGTTTAATTAAAGTCAACAGAAAAATTAATTACTTTAAGAAGAAAAAACTAAATTTGCTCAAATAAAACCAAGAAAATATTTACAAAGAGAAATGTTTAAACTTAGTTTCAATAATTGAATCAGTTTCAGCTTTCAATTAGAGCCACTGAGAATAAGAGAGTGGCTAAGGTGGTATGAAATAAGAAATAACTCCCACCTGAAATGAGAAATAATGTTGACCTATTTGGTTGGCCGCACTTATATCTGTCATCACCTTTAAATATCGAAGATTCTGGATATTACATCTGTACACATTTTGTATTGTGTTCACGTTTATTTTTTTTGTGGGATCTCACTATTTTTTTTTCTAAATTTATTATATTTTTTTTGTATTAAATGGACAAAGATAATTAGTATTAAATTCAACTTTTTATTTATAATGAAGATTGTTTTTAATTACAAGAAAGTACAAATTCAAAACTTTTATGAGAAAGTTTTTAAAAAAAAAAAACTTACAAATGAAAACGTTTAAACGTATAATTCATTGTAATTTTAATGTAATGCAATTTGGAAAGTGTACGCAAAACTATTTCAGTATTTTCTAGGAAAACATAAATTCACATTTTGGCCTATAATTCTCCTTCATTCTTACTGGTCCCTTCATTAAATTAAATTAGCTTCTGTGGCTTTTGGTTGAGAAAAAAACAATCAAATGCATTCTACCATAGAATTTAGTTGATCTTAAAGGTTATAGATTAAAGTAGCAGCTGGGTTTTATAACATATTTATATACTATTACTTGCCTTAGCAATCATGTTAGCAGTCTATAGTTTTGAGCAATTTCGCCTATCTGTCAGGCATCATCAGAACAATTAAAACACTTAAATAAAAACACTAATTAAAACACACTTAGCCAACAGACTAAAATGTACATAAAATAAAACTGAATATATAACAAATTTCGTCTCAGTAGGTGACTGTCCACTTTTATGTTTTATCCCAACTTAAGGTTGATAGTTTGATGGGGATATCTTATCTATCGGGTCAAAGATTACTTTAGATTGAAATTTAGTTCGGTAAGTCAATGTTTTTCCTATGTCCTTCCTGTAATTGCTATAAATTTGGAAGGCTTCCAAAATGTTCAATTTGCGTCCCTTATAGCAGAAATTCTGGATGTCCATGTTTGTGTCCATTCAGTGTACGTGTGATCCTCGTTTACTAAATGTTCCGCAAAGTTGAATTTGGTGACGGATGCGTCTAGGTTCCTACAGGATAGTATACGTTCCCTTAACATTTGACGGAAAGCGTCATATCTGTCCAATATAATTTTTGGGACAATCGTTACAATTAATTGTTCTTATAGGTCTTGTCATATTTGTTAGAGGTGGTGGTCGTTAGCGGTAATTGACGATTTGAGGAAGTTGGTAGTCCTGTCCTGTATGAAAGATTAAATTCCGGTTTTTTGTAGATGCATCTGATTTGAAGCTGGGTTTTCAATGGCAACACAGTGTACAACAATGTTACCACTTTGGTAAACTGAGGCTTTTATCGGAGGTAAAGCAATATTTATTCCATGCCACATAATCTATAACTAAGTGACTAGATAACATGTTGTAACTGATTTTTTATAATAAAATATAATTTTCTAAAAACTAATTGGTCTCTAGGTTAAATTTTGTTCAAAAGTTTAAAGTTGTATAATATATGTGTATTTGAATCATTGATCAACAATTGTAAAAATAACATATTGTAAACATAAAAAAGGTTATTTCAAAGCAAAATTAATAAACGGTACGAGGAACTGGCACATACTTTCTCACAAACATATTTAAATGATTAAACTGATTCAACGTGACTTCATAATTGTAGGAGGGGTAAGAGCGGTGATATTAAAGTAGGACATTAACTAATAAATATTATTATTATTAGCTAGAGAGAAAATTATTTGCACGAAAAAAGTTTATGAAAAATTTTGAAAACCAACTCATTTTTCGGCCAAAAAACCATCCAAAACCAGTTATTATTATTAGCTAAACGAGAGTTTTTAGAAATATGCGGTTTTTTGCATATGGTAGGGTACATTAAGTGCTACAAATAAGCCAAATTGTATCAAAATCGTTGGAATCGTTTTTTATAAAAAAAAATAATTGATTTTTTTAGGGGTTTTCGGCCAAAACGAGGCTTGTTTTTAAAACATTTTCAAAACCTTTTTTCGTGCAGCCATGCAGGCCTAATTGACATGTTTGGTGAAAATTTGTTCGAAATCGGTCGAATAGTTTTCTCTCTAGCTTTGTATACATACAGACAGACGTTTTGTAAAAAACACTTTTTTGGACTCAGGGGGTCCCAAAAGGGATAGTTCCACAAAAATCTCAACATCGACTTTTTTTGCGATCACTATACTTTCTCTATACTATAGTGAGAAAGAAAAACTAAAAAAATCAATTAACAAGACAATGCATAAGTTTTCTTCATTCTTACATTGATATTTGTGTATTATTTCTGAAGCCTGATACAGATAATAGAATACTTAGAACAGCGTTTATGTATTATATTTGAGATAGCAATCAATTTTTAAACTCTAAGTAATTGAGTGACTGAAATAAAAAGCAAACCCACTTGGTTTTAAATATAATTTATAAAACTTAATTTATAAAATTTTAAATCTTTATTTCGTTTATATTATTTGAAAAAGAATTATAAGAATCATGTTTTGTTAGGTATTTATGGATGACCATACAAACATCATAACTTTCTTGACTTTTACACAATTACAATAATTTAAATCTTCTTGGAAAACCTTTTTCACGCTGTAATAGGCCTATATGATGCTCTTATTAAACTAATTGTATTATATAATTAACGTTAAACTACAATTAACAAGAATTCGATCACGAGGCTGAATCTCTGATGTGAGTTGAGAGAATTTCCATAATTAAGTTTACAAGTAAATTAGTCTACTCGCGAAGGCGCCTTTGCGTACTAAATATATCAGTCCAATTTTTGCATCATCAGCCAATTTTTGGAACACTCGCGTTACGATTTTGTACAGATATCGGAGTGACTAGTCCTCGTCCTGGCTTGATTGGACGGGGGTGTGGAGAAAGGGCGTAAGTGGAGAAAAAAATATTTTCCCACACCGCTTTCTAATGTGACTCATCCTACAAACGAACTTGTTGATGTTTATCTCACCCTTAACACGTTCAGTGCTACACAAATTTCGTATTTCCTATGCTAGGAGCTGAACCTTTATTATTTATATGTATAGCCTAAATGA
>JAGFPH010004590.1:72219-86834 GCA_018207615.1 Philaenus spumarius | reverse complement strand
AATGTACTGTGTACTGAAATTCTCCCAATATGGAGGTTGACGTACGAAGAACGCAATGCACTGTGTATTGAAAATACTTTCAACACGGAGGTTGGTGTGTGAATTACGCAATGCACTGTGTATTTAAAACACTCCCAATACAAGGGTTGACGTGCGAAGCACTTAATGCACTGTGTATTGAAAATACTCCCAATACGGGAGTTGGCGTGCGAATCACGCAATGCACTGTGTATTGAAAATACTTTCAACACGGAGGTTGGTGTGTGAATCATGCAATGCACTGTGTATTTAAAACACTCCCAATACAGGGGTTGACGTGCGAAGCACGCAATGCACTGTGTATTGAAAATAATCCCAATACGAAGTACGCAATTCACTGTGTATTGAAAATACTCCCAATACGAAGTACGCAATTCACTGTGTATTGAAAATACTCTTAATACGGGAGTTGGCGTGCGAATCACGCAATGCACTGTGTATTGAAAATACTTCCAATATGGGGGTTGGTGTACGAAGCACGCAATACACTGTGCGTAGGCCGCTTCTCCTAGTGTTCAGTGTCAAGGTCACATGTGCGTCCTCTGCAGTGAATGTGTTAGAATTGTGCCCCATACTGATGTTTTTAGTCAGGTTATTAGCGGTTTGCTCAAGTTATCAATTCGCGCCGGTAGTTGTACCTAAACTCGCGGCCACGAAATTGGGCGGGTGATAGAAATGGCGGTGTTGCCACTTCGTGCTGTAGTTATTTATACAAATACACCCGTCAAGTAAAGATTTTTGAAGCGCAAGGTAGTGTGCTTTCTCTCGAGCTTGTGAATCTGTCTACAGAGGTGTATAAATAAAATTATACCACTGCCTTCAGAAAATGCTACTGATTCCAATGGTATGACGTTTTTATTTTTATAACGGCAGCAAATAATTAACAAAAATAAAAAACCTAAATTGTAATTTAATTCAAAACAGCCATGTATTGAATTTTTCACCTAGCGAGGATTTTTTTGTCTTTTTGGTCAGCGAGATTTCGTCTGCGGTAAAGTTGTAGAAAATCGTATGAATAAAATTTTTTGTTCGAAACTTTTTTTTATGAGATTCTTAGTTTAGTTGTAAAATGCATAACTGTATGAAACAAAAACAAAGACACGCGTGCGCTCGGCGAGAACCGTAGCTCGTAACCCTTGTTTAATGTTGTAAGTTGCTATTTTATATTCAAGAGTAAAAAAGGAAATAATTTAAATTTTTATAGACAACATTTCCTTTACATAGTATATGATGATGATACCATTCTTTTTTTCGTTTAAGCCATAATTCCAGTTATTTTTTTCTATCCTAATAAAATTCCAACAACGTTTTTTACACTTTTTAGTTAATTCCTGAAGCGAACTAACTCGTACTGTGTGTGAATAAGACATGTAGCCTACATTTTAATAATAAAAAAGTAATTAAAAATAAATTGTATTTTCGTAACAAAGTATTTTTAAACTTTTATTCATTGTTTTGTTCATTTAGCACCCAACAGGAAACATGTGCGAGATTGAAGACACCACGGTCGTGAACAACTTTACTTCCCATAATTTTCCTATACCTCGTTTTTACAATGTAGGCCTATTTACAGTATTCTATATTTACATATAATTTACAAAATTTATAAGCGATTCTGTTTGTATACAAAGTGCAGTAGCCTAATTAAAGAAAAATCATTAATTAAATATAACTTTAAACTAATATAATTACCTTTTATATTATATCCGTCTTGTGACTTCGTTTATTTTGTAAGTTAATACGCGTTTCGGGTCCGTGGTCCCATCATCAGTTTAACTCAAATCTGCTCCGTTGGAGGTCGTTAAATATTTATATTAAAAACAAAACACATAAAACATAGCAAGTAACCTGCACATACATAAACTTAAGTTTCGAGGGTAACATCACGATGCACACTCTAAATGGTAATTATATTAATTTATAATTATATTTAATTTATAGAAGTGACTTGGATACCACAAAATGGAATTTAAAAATAAATTACTTTACTGCTAATGGATGTCTTCCATTTATAATGTGTGTGTATGTGTGTATAGTTAATCTGTGTGTTTAGTTTGTGTATTATTGTTAATCTGTTTCACTATAAATTAAATTTTATATTTAATTTAAATAAATTTCTGCTATTTTTTAATTAGTAAGTTTTCTTGAGTTAGTAAAAAATAAACAATTTTATGTTTATTGTATGAATATTATTCAAAACAGGTTTATATAAATATGTGTACTGTCCGCGAGGCACGAGATGGTCCCTGGATAATTGCCTAGATTTAGTTTGAAGGCGCTTGTATCTATGTTCCACGACATAGTACAGAGCCGCCGTGAATGTCCGCAGCATCGTTATTCGACAAATGCTATTTAAAATCGAACGTGGCATCGTGGTACAAAACAGGAATTCGGCAGTGCTTTTTTTAAATATATATAAAAAATAACATCATTAGTAGCAATTATTGGAAATATGTATGCAATTACTGCTGTGAAAGAACAAAATATATATACTGTTCGTATGTGGGTTTACTTAATTATTATACTGAATGGATTTAAATAGATTAACAGAATAACAGCTTAAAAGTTATTATAATTCCGATTAGTAGTGTTGAAATAATATTAATAATATATTTTTAAAAAAACACGGTAAGAGTTTGGCATAGTATAATATTTTTGGATTTATAAGTTTAAAAACGATAGAAGTTTAAATTATTAATAAACAGTGTAATTATATTCCTTACAAATAACAATAAAAGAAAACATCAAGTAATCAAATTTATAATAAATATAATTATAAATTAACTTTAATTAATAAAACTCATTTATTATACAACAACTGTATAAACTTATAAACTTCCTGCATAAACTTACATTCGTACACAATATTTTACAGTAACTTAAATTTGGTTAATATTATTGTACTTTATAGCTTTTTGATTTTTAAAACCTCCTTTACTGTATATTTTTTAAACTTAATTTACTCAATTTATTTATATGTAGTATGATAGCGCCTGTAGGCTACTAGGTACACATTTTTAATTTACTGTAGGGGATCTATTGTTTGTGCTGATTTTGTTGAGAATTAAGTCAATAGAATTGATTTGAAAAAAACCCAGCTGTTTTAATTACTAAAATCCATTTTAACATAAGCCTACAGAATCAATATCAATATTTTAGACCTCGTTACTCGCCTTTGCGCCTGCTAAAAACGTGATACCGCGTGAGGACATGGCTGTTTACGGGCAGCTCCAGGGACCATCTCGTGCCTCGCGGACAGTAGGCCTATGTATGTTTTTAGACCTATCTATATAAAGATTTAGAGAAGTCACTTATTTTTTGTTCAAGGCAGTTTTTAAGTTATTCTACTTTTAGTTTATTTTATTTTATGCCAGTGGTATTTTTTCTCTATTTAGAGTACATTTTAAACTTTTTCTTTTGTAGGAATGCCCAATATAAGTTTTGCCTAATGGATTCCTATTTAACGCTAAAATATTAAATATCTAACATAATTTTAAATTTATTTGGTACTAATTTTGTGAACGTATTGTAAATTATTATTCTCATACAGTTAAAAAATGTTGTTTTCTTTTTAAACATAGAAATAATTTTGCCAAAAATATACATAAATTTGAAACGTTACCGGTAATTAAGACGTTACAATAACTGCAAAGTTATAAGGAACTTGATAGTTAAAAAGCGAAGTCAGTTAATAGCATTTACAATAACTAATAACAGTCTGTGTCAGTCGATAACACTTTTATAGGAAAACAATTTCATTGCTTATCCCTACCGAGTAGCCAGGCAGAAAGGCAACACTGTACGGTTAGTGTTGCCAATTCGTGCGTGGAGTAGGCGAATCTCGACCTTCCGTCGCTAGGCTAGTTACATATCCAGCAACACCGCAATTTCTATCACCCGCCTAATTTCGTGGCCGCGAGTATAGACCTCAATCAGAAGCTGGCCCAACGGTAATATCCCCCACGTGGATATGAACAGGGTACTTCTATAGAATTTGAACTTTAGATCAATTTTGGGCGAGCCAGACGGTCTTAAAGTTTTTTTTTTAAGATACGCTCCAAAAAGTGTCATTCGTGGACCAAAAATCTCACAAACTTCTAGACAAGAAACGTACTTATGAATGTTGGATTTTTTTGGCTAACGAACTTCTCTGAACGACTTAAAATACCAACGTGTGACCAAATTTTGACTAAATCGAACACATAATATATATATATATATACAAATTTTAACGACACCCCAAAACGTTTTCTGAGGACCATGATTTGAGCTCATTTACCACTCCCAAACTTTTGTCTCACCATAAGAGTCACTGCAAATCTCATCTTTTTCATACAAAGTCGCTGATGATGCAGAATTGAAGCACATTTTTGTGCAACTGAAAAGACGCAATAGGATAAAATTAACATGACGTGATGACAGTTTTAACTGACGGAATTTCTCTCAACAACACAAGTGCAGGATATGATATGTTAGACATAAAACGGGAACCCGTCATACAAGCTGCAAAAAGGTCTGAGGTAAAATAATTACAGAACACAGGTAACACGAAACGAAGGCCATTATTTTCGTTTGTTTCGATACAATTTAATGAAGTAGCCTGTAGACCTCTGAAATGCTCACTAATGATCCCTGTTTTGCCGTTACCTTTTGTTTGATTATTTTTACAGTTGTACCGTTGCATAGAAAATTAAATAGAATAAACGGTACCAGACACCGGCACATACTTTCTCACAAAAATATTTAAATTATTATTCAGATTCGCACTCCAACTCCTGTATTGGAAATATTTTCAATATAGAGTGCATTGCGTGCTTCGCACGCCAACTCCTGCATTGGGAATATTTTCAACATAGAGTGCATTGCGTGCTTCGCACGCTAACTCCCTTCTTGTGAGTATTTTCGATACAGAATGCATTGCGTGCTTTGCACGCCAACCCTCGTATTGCCAGTATTTTCAATACGCAATGCATTGCGTGCTTTGCACGCTAACCTCCGTATTAGGAGTGTTTTTAATACAGAGTGCATTGCGTGATTCGCACGCCAACTCCTGCATTGGGAATATTTTCAATATAGAGTGCATTGCGTGCTTCGTGTGCCAACTACCTTCTTGGGAGTATTTTCGATATAGTATGCATTGCGTGCTTCACACGCTAACCTCCGTATTGGGAGTGTTTTCAATACGCAATGCATTGCGCGCTTCGCACGATAACCTCCGTATTGGAAGTGTTTTCAGTACGCAATGCATTGCGTGCTTCGCACACCAACCCCCGTGTGTAACCCCAACTGTGACTTCATAATTGTATTAAAATAGGAGAGGGGATCGTGCATTAAAGTAGGAGGGTAACTAATATATATTATTATTATTACCTAAAGAGAAAACTATTAGATCGATTTTGAACAAATTTGCACCAAACATGTCAATTAGGCGTGTATATTATATTCACGAAAAAAGGTTTTGAAAAATCTTGAAAAACAACTTAATTTTTGGCCAAAAAACCCCCCAAAATCAGTTAATATTAGCTAAACTAAAATGTTTTCAAAGATATGGTTTTTTGCATATATAGTAAGGTGCATTAGCTTTGTATACATACAGACATACATACATACAGACAGAGATTTTGTAAAAACCATTTTTTTGGACTTAGGGGGCCCCAAATCGGATATATCCACAACAATCTTGACATCGATTTTTTTTGTGATCACTATACTTTCTCTATACTATAGTATAGTGAGAAAGTAAAACTTCAAAACTTACTTTTGACGTTGTTTATAAAAGTTTAATGTTTTAAAATTTGTCCTTTTTTCAAATTATTGAAACCAATTAATGGAACAAATTGATTTTTTTAAAAATAGGTCTTTACATGCATGAGTAACATGCAAAACTTCAACTTAATCGAAAGGCGATTTTAGGGATATACATTATTTAGTTTAAAAAAATATAAATTTGGCGGATAGCTGGTAAAATAATGTAATTATGCACATGTGTTTATAGAAAGTTTTTCTTTATTTTAACCCGTGTAACCCCTCCCCATGCTTTATCTCACCCTGTGTTCTTATAATATTGTTTCTAAGAAAGTATAAAGACAAATATTGCTGAAGTGTAAATAGCCTAATCGCTGAATACTAGCCTGATAGCAACATTGACATTCCAATAGTTTCGAGACAATTTCTGAGCTTTCTCCGTTGGCTTGTGACGTTTATAGAAGATACAGCATTCCAGTACAGTAGGTTTTGCAACTCTACTTTCCGACGACATGTCGTTTTTTGGGCTACGTTTTAGCCTAAATGGTTTGAATTCTATCCAATTTCTTTTCTAAATGATGTCGGCAGCTTGGATTTTTCCCTTTCATAACTCTCAAATTTTAAAGTATTTTGAAAAAACTTATATGGAATAAGTTTCTCCGAAGATACAAGCCTAGTGATACAGAGCTATTTTGAAATAACCAAACGAAACATAGGCTAGCTAATTCTTTCACTATTTTTGGCAGCTAAGTGGATATTGTCAATGAAATGACAATTGATTGCCATTGGGTTTTCAGGCCCAAGCGCTACCAACAGTACTACTAAATCGGTATATTAATAAATTGACAGTAAACAAAGCATGTTCTGCTGCTTGACACCTGCCGGTTTTACCCAGTCCGGGACTCGGTGGTGGATAATGGAACGGCCCTAATGAATTATGGTTAGGAATAATCCCTCTAACCAAAACTGGCTCTCCTAATTTACAAAGAACATTAACAATTTTATAAACAAAATTTCAGCTTTTCACTAATTATATCCAACAAAGGAATATTTTTTCCTTTATTGACTTGGCTAAATAAAATCACATTGTGCATTGTTTATCAGTGCAGTAATAAATACCGGAAAATAAATAAAAAATGAAAATAAAATATGAATAAACATATGTTTATGTCAATTTTACCATCTTAATTCCCATAATTGGACCGGCTATGCAAATAAAAGTCCAAACATTAGACCTTTGCTGTTATTGACCGCTGATATGCCAACGGGCTGATCCGACCCGCGATGGCTCGTACGCCCCGCGCCGTCTCCCTTTGCCAGGTCGATTAAGTCAACTGTCTGCACTTAAAATTTATAAAATTTATATCAATTTAAAGATTGCAAAATACCCTAAAAGTTTTATTTGCGCAATTTTGTCATAACTTGTCTCATAGGCCTATTAATAAAAAAATAGCTAAACATGTAATTATTGAAATTTAGAAAAGTCAAAATTTTAACAAAGTGAATTTTAATGGGGTAAATTTTTTTAAATTTAAAAAAGGACTTTTGTGTAAATACTCCTCTTATATTAACTATAGAGTTCTATAGAGTTATAGAACTAATTAATGCTATGATACACGTTATAATATTTGCTTTGAGATTATGAACTATATATAAATACAACTTTTTATCATCAATATATTTGTTTATACAAATTTAAAGAAGAGATAGGCCTACCTATTCGTTTAACAGCTGATTTCACCCATCATCTGTAATACTTAAACAAATCCATTGTAGATTATAGTTGGAGTTATGTTTAGGTAGGCCTAGATAAGTAGGCCTTAATGTGCTTTGTAAATAGTTCGTTTTTTAAATTGTGTATTTTTGATAACGTTCAATAGCTTTTATAGGTTGATTATTTATTACTAAAGTTTTGGTTTTGTTTACATCTTTATTTTGTATAATATTTTGTAAAAATTACAATAATTTATGTTTGTACAATCGCAGTTCAACTTGTCATCCGCCAGATGTAGATAAACGAGCAAAGAAAATTATTTCAATTTAAATGGTAATTGTAAATAATTCGCTTGTTCCAGACACCAATGAGTCTCAACAAAGGACTTCTTGCTAGCGACAGGTACACGCCTAATCCTCAGTACATTCCATGTGCGATGCCAGAGCTGCAATCCATTCTTTCGGTGCAGTTATTGACTCGTGAAAGTGTTACATTCCTTCAAGAAATCGGAGAAGGCTGTTTTGGAAAAGTTTACAAAGGTATTATTAGAATGCTTCCTTAGTTATAAATCGCAAAACTTACTAGTATTTATAACAAGTTTATATATTTTTCGTTCAAATATTTTAGTCATACACGTTTTCAAATATAATATTTATTTATAAAACACATTCAAAGATATTTGGATTGTTGCAAATGCTTTAAGAGTGTTTGTATTTCATTTTGATTTTTACTTACTATACTTTAATGTTATTTCAGGAACGTAGTAAGGAGTATTTAAATTAAACCTCACTCAGATTTATTTCATATAATAATTATTATATTTTTTCTTCGTTTTACAATAATGTAATGATTATTGAAATCTTCTATACTAATATTATAAAGAGGTAAAGTTGTTTTTTTTTTGTTTGTTTGTTTGTTTGTATGTAGGGGGTAATCTCTGGAACTACTGAACCGATTGAAAAAATAGTTTTACTAATAAAAAGCTACACTATCCCTGAGTGACATAGGCTATAATCCATTTCGATAAAAACCTTTTATTATTTCAATATTTGTAAATTTAGTCGGAACAAAATCTTAGGTTAGGCCTAGAATGATAAACCAACAAATGTATTTGCATTTATTACAGTAGCAACCAATTGAATAAAATAACAGATAATAGTTTTATCTGGAGTTTGCTCCAATATTTCCATTAACAGCTGATTTCAAAATTTGAAGCAATTATTTTTGTATTTCTAGCTTTTAGGTTATGGTTTTAAAGTGTAGACCTGAGCCTTGCTGGTTCTTTTAACCATTAGTGTAACTGCTGTTATAAAATATAAGAAATAATTTAATTTGAACATTTAACATTATTTACCATATTAGTTTTGAGGTTATTACTAATCCTACACCTTTATTGTAATCAAACATAGCATATGTTTTTAGAAGGTTCCATTGGGGATTTGCGTGCGGAGCACGCAGGGATCTCCCCTAGTAATCTATATATATATAAGATCCAAATACCACTCACTCACTCACTGAATCATCACGAAATCTTAAAAACTATCAAACGGATTGCAATGAAATTTGGTATGTAGCTTCCTCTAGGGCCGTGGGTGCTCGCTAAGAAAGGTTTTCAAAAAATTCAAAATTTTAGGGGGGTTTGGGGATCAAAGGTACTAAATCACGATTTTTCCAAAACTACCAAACGGACTGGAATGAAATTCGGTGTGTAGCTTCCTCTAGGGCCATAGGTGCTCGCGAAGAAAGGGATTTAAAAAATTCGAAATTTTAGTTGGGGTTCGGGGGTTTAAAGTTACTAAAAATCCCCATAAGAAATACATAGTATAATATATTTATTGATTTTATATTTTGTTAATATATTTTTTGTTAATATACATTTAACTTCGATTTGTCTAGTATTTAATAAATGGAGTGACATTTATCCATCATTCTCTTCAACTTATCGCACAAATATAGTCCAAGCAATGAAGCTAACCCTGTATGCTTTGGAAACCACTCACAGTTATAATTTAGAATAACTAGGGGCTCTGCCCCTGGATGCTTCGCGTCCCAACCCCGCCTCGGCCTACGGCCTCAGATGGCTGTTTCGCTTCGTTCACAGTTGGAAAACTCTCTAAAGGCTCTCGCTAATCTTTGGCTCGTTTGTACCTGGGTGAACGACAGTACCTGGTTTGTTCAGTATTTTTAACATCTGGATTGTATCTATAATGTATCTATTCGAATATTTAGTGACTTTGACGGAGGTATAAAAAGAAGCTTTACCTATTCGCCTTCTAAGTGACTTGAAAGGTGGTATAAAAAGAAGTTCAGATTTTAAATTTTATACGCATTTTTCAGACTTTATGCTCGTTTTTGAAGACATAAGACCTAGCGCATTCAATTCCTGCCGTCAAATAACCCCTGTATGCAGATTTTCATCAAAATCTTTAGAGCCGTTTTCGAGATCCGCGACAGGTACAAAGATACATAGATACAAGAATTGCTCATTTAAAGTAATAGGATTACCAAAATGTATCCTTTGTTTGAAACACTTTTAACCGTACCCATTTGAATCAGCCAAAATTGTTACGACACACATTGTTAGTTATCTTTCTTCACTATCAAATATAACTAATTAAGCCTGCATGCTTCTCAAATTACACTGTTTAGGTTTTACTATTAGCTTTCGTCAAATACCTTAGTACTCAGTCATTTGATCTCTTCGTATTCAAACACTTAAACTTTATTTTAACTGGGATGTTAAATGTATTATTTGAATTTATTAAATTAGACATTACATATATTGTTTTTATAAGTAGATAGGCCTACTCAAAAACACAACTGCTGATACTATTATGTCAAAACTAAGATTGATAGCTTATTAAAAACATAAAAGATCTATTACAAAAGACACAAATTAAGAAAACCATAATGTAGTTTTATTATATAAACTGAAGTGCCAACTTTTTATAAAAGCTGAAAAATATTCATATTCTTGTCTTTCCTCAATCAAATTTGGTTAATGTTGCTAAATGATATGACAGCACTTGTCAAAAAACTGTTTTTATTTAATATGTTTATATAGTAATCTTGAACTTTGCCCCCTCAGAAGCGCCTTAAGGGTGCTCATCTGCGCAATACCACGTCAAAACAGTCCTTTTCAATATAACTTATCTTTTTCGAATTTTGAAGATGATCTTTTGTAAATTGTAGGGAATCGTTCATGAACATCTAAAGTGTAATTAGTAGGTGACAAAAATGGTTAATTATAAAATGTTAGTAAATATGTTTGCTTATAAAGAAGACGGAAAATATGATTTTCATTCGAGTCATTTCAAAACAATAAAACTTCAGAGCGAATTTTATTATCTACTAATTGGCCTACCTGCATAATGTAAATAACATGTGCTCTTGACGAAAAATTAGACTGCCATTAGTAAACTCGTACGTGTATGGCCTACAAAATATAATCTAGTTGCGCTTCAGCGCCTTAGAAATGCAATAGCATAGGTCATCCATCTCACGGATGACTCCAGTTCCAGTAACTGAATTCGATATTAAGTACAACCAACTATAATACTTTGAAATATTTAACATAACCATCCATATATTTTAATTTTCATATATATGGTTAGAAAGAGAAGAATTTTGTTTATTTTAAATCTAACTTAAGTGCACAGCCATAAAAACAAAATTCAATCATATGTTTCGTCCGCGCCGAAACCTTTTAATGATGTTTTATTGTTTTGCAAGAAAGTGATTACTTTTGCCCCTTTTGATTTGCATCACCAGGAAGCCAGATTTTGTAAATAGATTTAACACTACAAACTTATCAAAGTATCGGTTGCCTACTATGATGCACAGATTTTCCAAAATATGTCTAACCTGTGTATAAAATCAGAATAAAATTTGTACGTTCGTGCTTCATAATTCTAAAGCTGGGTAGATTCTTTCCTTGTATGACATAACATTCCAGAGTTAGAAAACAAGTTACCTCGTTATAAAATGTAAAGTTTAATATTTTTGTTACAAACATAGTTGTATAGTTAAAATTCCTATTAACTTGTTAAAAGGTTATGATGTAGATAGTTGCTAGTTAAAACCACTTACCATTTTAATATGGTTAAATTTTCCTTGTTAACTTCTACTGTAAGAATTGTTAGTGATTTTATAAATCATAGTACATCTCTAAAACCAGTTTTTGTGTAGTTACTCCGTCTTGTGGCTTATTTTGTAACATAAGTTACGCGTTTCAGAACGTGTTCTCCATCTTCAGACTCGCTCGTGAGAGGTCGTTACACAACAAACAATATACAAATAATATTCAAATACACCAACAGTTAGGGAACGACTCGGAGAGGAATATTAACGACTTTGAACCGTTAACTTAGTTAAATTACAACTGAAATAACATGGACCAAGACCAGGATTTGAACCCGGGACCTAAACCATTCCGTGGTAAAGCTCTACCGACTGATCCACCCTGATCACTAAAGATATTTGTCGATGATACTTGCATGGTTCACTGCATTTATCCAACCATTGACTGAGTACCTCGCATATGCGACATTGAAAACAATCTTAATTCTTTATGCAGCTTATTTCTGCATAACGCCACATCAATCATCCACCCATCTTTACATTGATTGACGTAGTCTTTACGTGCATACTAATAATTTTATTACCAAATTAATATTTTATTAAACAACTAGCAGGTACCCGTGGATTCGCACAAGGTTCAAAGATTCGCCACATAGTATTCAATGTTTATTGTTTTAGGGGTTGTTATTAAATTTTCACCCCTTAGCAGCAAGCTATAAAATGCAAATATGATTTACTTAGTATATAATATATATATTGTAAGAAATAAATGTACCAATTTCCAGCTCTCCAGCTTAATGGGAAGTATAATAATTAATTTTTATTGTTTTAGGGGTTGTTACATTTTCACCCCTTAGCAGTACACTAAAAAGTACAAATATGGTTTACGTTTTATATATATCTTGTAAGAAATAAATGTACAAATTTCCAGCTCTCTAGTCTTAATGAAAGTATAATAATAAATATGTATTGTTTTAGGGGTTGTTTCAACCCTTAAAACTAAATGAATTCGAGCCTATGTTTCATTCCAGGTCATGATCTATATATGTGTCCTAAATTTAATTAAAATACATCCAGTAGTTTTTACTATTTATTGTTTTAGGGGTTGTTTCAACAATTTAATCTAAATGAATTCTAGCCTATGTCTCATTCCAGGTCATGATCTATATGTTTGCCAAATGTTATTCAAATCCATCCAGTAGTTTTTACGTGATTAATATTTATTGTTTTATGGGTTGTTTAAAAACTTAAATTAAAATTAATTCTAGCTGATGTTTCATTCCAGGTCATGATCTATATGTGTGCCAAAGTTCATTCAAATCCTTTCAGTAGTTTTTACGTGATTGAGTAACACACACACAGACAGATACCATTAGAATTTTATATAATAGTATATATTTTATAGTTATTTAGTGCGGTTTTGTTTTACTCAATCGCTGCCGTAATAAGTATAAGTTGGTTTTATACGTTGTAAATAATCAAGAAGGCTTACTTACACAACTTGAATTATTCACAAAATCATATTATTTATTTGTTTACATATATACTACTTTTTCAGGTGAACTAAAACATGAAAACGATATTGAGATTGTTGCAATCAAAGTGTTAAAGGAATCTGCGAGTAAGGAAGCTGAAGATGATTTTATGAGAGAAGTTGAAATAATGAGTTCTTTCAGGCATGCCAACATTCTTTCACTCATCGGAGTTGCTCCTAAAGGTAAGACATATTAATTTTTATCGACCAAACACTGTGTTATTACATTTTATTATTATTCGTGAGTAAAGAGATAAAAATATGAAAATTCTTAAATTCCTCAAAACAGCAATTAAATTTGATGAGGCTTTTAAAGTTAATACAATAATAGTTTTAGGGAAAGGGTTTTGTAGTTTATAAAACCATGATTTTGATTGTAAATAAATTTGATACATTTGTCCGTTCTCCAATTGAAAGGATATTAAACGTAAAGTGTTGAAATATTTATGTAAGTCTTAACATCTGGCTAATGATTATAAGACAATGGTAATCATATTCGTAATGAAACAACAAATTAGGTATCGAGATTTATAAATAAACAGTCAAATTTCATTTATTTTTAATAGTTCAATCGACCTAAATTAAGCATAACGTTTGCTTAAAAAATAATCAGACTATATACTTATGTCTACTGTTAATTCAATTTTAACAACTTTAATGACGTAATGGTAATCTTAGCTTTTAAATAAAATTTATTAATTATATTAACATAGTAAAAATAGCTTTATGGCCGTTGAACACAGTACATGAAATTGTGCCATATTTAAAGTGTCCACAAGACTTTTAATTTTCTGTGTTTTCGTTATTTTTTTAAAAGACGGCGCTTCACTTACACGACGGACGATTTGAACAACTAAACGTTGATGAAATCTTATGAAACTTTGCACATTGTTAGAAAAGAAGTTACTGGTGCTAATAAAGTCAGAGTTATAATTTTTCCACTTCTAGGGACGAGGTAGCGAAGGTCGGTCCTGTATCTCGCAGTGCCGGTGCGGAGTGGGGGAGCCGCCATCTCCAGTAGCACACTCACTGCAAAGTGGCTTCACCACCGCATCGCTGGATAGCTCCTTAATACTGTACAGTCAATGTGTGCTTAAAAGAGCCCCTGGCGGGAAAGTTTTGGGGTAGTTTTGATTTCTTCCTTTTTATATGTTTTTTGGGGTGCTGAATCCGAATCTGAGGTTTGCCTACAAAATTTCGTGACGCATCATTGAAAAAAATTCAAAAACATGTAAAAAATCATGAATTCGGCAGTTTTTTTGCTTTTAACTCGAAAACTATCAACTTTTCGTAAATACCTTACCTGTTAAAAAATAATTTCTATAAAATGTACTACAAATTTCATTCCATAAGTTATTTTCTCCGACGAACCGTTCGGGCTCAAGCGCAAGTTGAAAATTGGCGTATTTCGGCTGTCTCCTCAAAAACCCACTTTTCCACTCCAAAGCTCTAATTTATTATTAAAGGCTGTCATTTAGTGAATTCCTCCTACTTTAAACTGAA
>JAGFPH010004590.1:29141-52219 GCA_018207615.1 Philaenus spumarius | reverse complement strand
ATTTTATTTTTACAAAACTATTTATTTATTTATATTGAACTTCGGCTTGATTATGCCCTATTATTGACTCTATTAAATGCTATTTTTTATGATTTAATTACATTTGAACTTTATGAGTTATTGGCCTTTTTATGCCCAAGAATGACTTTACCCTTTATTTTTTAGCTATAAAACTTTATAACTTTATATTTTTTATTACTTTATTTTCTTAACCCTTTTTAACTCTACAAATGACTCTACTTTGTTTTTGGATTTTATTCAAATTCTGCAAAATCGATTTGTTTACGCTTACATTTTTGTCTATAACTTTTCACCAAATTATCATAACAAAATTATTTTTATTACTCCTTGCTTATTTAACTCTCCTTTCAACATAAATCTAATAATAACAACTTTTTTTAATAAAATTACAAACCTCTGTCTTTCAATGTTAATTCATTTCTACCAAATTTAGACAAGATTGGACAAGTCAATTCCTGTCAGATCCTGCAAGGTTTTGGTTCGACTTGTCGCTAAAGCTTACGTCATAGTCTGCACTTATTTAACTAACACAATTTTAGTTAATTCTTCAAAATTATTACTAAATACTATTTTTACATTGGAAACTACTTTTTTATCTTAATTTTGGGCTTTTTTGACACCCTTTGGCTTTAATCTTTTGTTATATTGACTTTGAATTTATTTTAATTAATGTAATTAATTAACCCCAATTGGATCGGTCAATTGGCCGTTCCACTACGTACCAAATTTCATCAAAATCGGACCGTTGGTATGGTCTCCAGCTAGGTACACATCCTAGCATACACACAGAGCCAAAAGAAATAATTCCACTAAAAATATTTTTGGGTTCAGGGAGCACTAACACAGATAATTACACTAAACAATTTTTGGGGGTTTAGGGAGCACAAAAAAGAGATAAATACACTAAAAATTCAAATTCGAAAATTTGGACGAAATCAATACTTTCTCCATGTGTAGTATAGGAGGAGGGGGGAGTAAACATGAGATCCTAGATCAAGATTTATATAGACAAATATTTATTACAGATCAGTACGTTCTGCTATTGAAATGAACTACTGACCTGTTATTCAAATCTAAATAATTATGTAATACTGTAGGCCTATTTATAGTTCAAATTTCTTTTTTCACAGGAGTCTTTGCTGTCCATAGCCCTTCAGATAGCTAAAGGAATGAAGTATCTTGCTGCGCAGAGGTTCGTCCATAGAGACCTCGCCTGCCGGAACTGTCTTGTTGGAGACAATTTAGCAGTAAAAATTGCCGACTTTGGAATGAGTCGAGATGTCTACACATGTGACTATTATAAGGTAAGTTCCATTGTTAATTACTAACTAGTCGCTTCAAATTAGTAAAAAATTTCAGTTTTATATTGTGAATTTCTGCAGCTATCAGACCTGTAAAAACTTAAGCGTTTATAGTTTCACCGCTAAAGGGCGCTAAAAACATTGTCATTAGCCTACAAACAATAATTATAGCTAATTGAGTTTATTATGTTAGAGACTAGTAAATCCCCGTGAAACATCACAGGCGGATTAAATTAGATACACATCAGAAATACATCATTTATACAAAATACTATTTAAACAACCCACTTTTTCTAGGCCTACCCAACTATGCGGACGGGGATTTTTAACTCGGTAAATGTGTACAAATTATAAGGACTATAAAACTGTAGGAATATTTGTTAAAATTTTGTGTTTATGTATATTACTATATATAATTAAAGAAAGATACAAATATTATCTTTTAATAATTACCTTTTATTTAATATTGATAGATCAAATGATTTAGAAGTTATTAATATTATAGGCTATATTATTGATTGAAGTAATTGTAAACATAACCCCAAAGTATAATCTACGCTAGGTCTTGTTTGCGTTTTACAGATGGTGGGTGAAATCAGCTGTTATATTATTAAGTTAAACGAATAGGTATTTATTCTTTAAATTTTTTAGAAACGAATATTTTGATGATAAGAGATTATATTTATATACAGTTTATATCCTCAAAGCAAATTTTATAACGTATAATTATAGCATACATTAGTTCTATAACTCATATTTAAAAAAATCAACTTCACAAGAAATTATAACGATTAAAGTTGTAAACATAACCTCAAACTACAATATACACTGGGTTTACAGATGGTGGGTGAAATCAGCTGTTGTATTATACGTTACTACACGTACATTAGCTTTTATAGGAGTTTATTTTCAACAGGTAAATGCACAGAGTCTATAATTTAATATTTTACCTAAAGAGATGAAATACGTTTAGGAAGACCAAAGAAAATATCACACATTTTAATCGTAGGCCTACTTAAATTAATTGTATTTTAATCCTAAATATTTTGAATTCAGTAATTTAGGTAATACCATATCGCATTTCATTTTAAAATTATAAAAAAAAAAATCTTTGGCAAGTCTATACTTTTAATAATTAATAAATGTTTGTAGGATAAAATAGCAATAATTCAGACCGAAAGTCCAATATAATGGTAGTTCAAAACATAGCTTTATGTTTGTAGGCCTAATTCGTTTCTCAGATGTCATTAATGAAGTAATAATGAAGTTCAAAGAAGCTTTTGTAAAATTCTATTTGCATTCTGCACCAAATAATTTTAATAGGATTCCCACATTTTTAAAGGACATAAAATCTAACAAAAAAATTATAATGCAACTAAAAACCTGGTTATTTTCTCTGGATGATGTGGAGTGTTTTTTTAAAGTTCTTGTTTGATGTTGGTAATTCTGTGTCATTCGTTGAGTCTTGCTGCTGGTGTTGGTGTTGGTTTTTTAGTTATTAGGATAATGTTATATCAATATAGGCTGCACTGTCAAATATTCGCGAAAAGTTTTGAATTTTATTGTATATTTATTTTTTTAATACATAATGCATTTCATAAATTCCACCTTTTAATCTTATGTAATAGCACTTTATTTTTAACAAATATATAGTCATTGTTTAGCACATTACGAGTTTGCTGTAGTTCTTTTGTTGGAGAGCCAGAAACAGGCTGAGCCTATAGGGTTTCCTACATTTTTTATAGAGATTATTGTATAATTTATTTTTATTTTTATAAGTTTAATTTAATTGTGTAATTCAAATGTTGATAGATATATCCTGTATTATAATGTACTTTTTCTCTGTAAAAAATAAAGATTTTTCTATCGTAAAAAAATTTTTTTAAACATTATAAAAATATTTATATTTTAAACGATTTCTTATTTCAAAGCTGATCATATAAAATATCAAATGCAAAAACAGAAATAACCTAAATTAACTGTTTCTAGAACTTAAGAAACTCACGCACATTTTTTAGTACAACTTTTAAAGTAAGCCTATTAATATCATTATGCTTTTGTATCACACAATGAAGTACGACTAAGGCACTAAAAGTAAACGAGAATATAAAATAAATGCAATATAAAGTAAATGAGAATATAAATATAATGAATGCAATATAAACCCTTTATTATTTCCATGTTGTATTTGCTGTATACAGATAGGTGGATCCAGACTACTACCAGTTCGTTGGATGTCGCCGGAGAGCGTGATGTACGGAAGATTTACTCTGGAGTCTGACGTGTGGTCTTATGGTGTAGTTTTATGGGAAATATATAGTTTAGGCAAACAACCATATTTTGGCCATTCAAACGAAGAGGTAAGAATAATTACATAATTAACATAAATAATCCGTAGACTATTTACATTGTTTGGCATATTACCGTTACGATCGTTTTTATTTTGTTAAGCATTTAAAATTAACATAGATCGTGTTTAAAACGTAAACAATTAATTATTTAAGGACATACTATTTGGATGTTTTTTTGTTTTGTTTTTTTAACTGTGAAAGAAACACTGCAAAATTTCGAAAGCTTTTATTATCAATTAAATCAACAAGTGGTGTTGATTCCGTAACGTCCATAAATATATGTTTATTTATTTATTTTGTCATATTTCACAACTACAAAAATTAAAAAGTGTTCTAAAATTTACACGAAAATAAAAGGTAAACGTTCAAACATGTGAAATATAAACAAAAATGTGTACAATTATAAGGACTATAAAACTGTAGCAATATTTGTTAAGATTTTGTGTAGAAAGATAAACATATTATCTTTTAATTACCTTTTATTTCATATTGATAGATCAAATGATTTAGAAGTTATTAACTTTTTATTATAGGCCATATTTTAGATTAAAGTTGTAAACATAACACCAAAGTATAATCTACGCTAGGTTTTGTTTGCGTATTACAGATGATTAGTGAAATCAGCTGTTATATTATTAAGTTAAACGAATATGTATTTCTTCTTCAAATTTGTATAAACGAACATTTTGATGATAAAAGGTTATATTTATATACAGTTTATAACGTCAAAGCAAATATTATAACGTATAATTATAACATACATTAGTTCTATAACTCATATTTAAAAAAAATCAACTTCACAAGAAATTATAACGATAGAAGTTGTAAACATAACCTCAAACTATAATATACACTGGGTTTACAAATGATGGAATCAGCTGTTATATTAATTGTAACTCCACTTACGTACGCTCGTACGTACACTCGCTTTTATAGGAGTTGATGCATTTATTTTTTAGCATTCTTTTATATGCTCTGGCAGACAATTGAATTCAGGTAGACCTTGTCTGAATATTGTGTGAACAGTACTTTATTTGTTTTGCAATGTCCAGTAAAAATAATTCGACCACGCAGCTGGACCGCTGACGTGAGTTGAGCAAATTTCCAAAATCAAGTTTATATGCCTATGTTTTAGGGTTTCAACGAACAATTTGGGAAATAGTCTACTCACGAAGGCGTTGATTAGCTGTCTGTGTGTACGCAATATATTAGAATTTGTTTGCGCTTAGTAGTGGCCTCGCGAGTTTGCACCACTTGGCTTCGAACCAGGTACTTTTATGGTATTTTACGTTTTGGTCGATTTTGGGGGAACCAAGCGAGCTATAAGGTCGCGTAAAAAAACAAAATATGCAGAAAACATCCTAGATTTATATTTTTAGAAAAAATTCTAAAACAATTTCATTCTCGTAGTAAAAATCTGAAAAAATAGTTACTTCCGGTCAAAAAACGTACTTCCGGTTGTTGGATTTTTTTGGCTAACGAACTTGTCCGAGCGACATAGACAACCAACACGTGTACCAAATTTGGACCAAATCGAGCTTAAAGTGCGGCCGCTAGAGTGCGAACACATATATACATATATATATATGAATTTTAATGACACCCCAAAACGTGTTCTGGGGACCATGATCGGTGCTCATTTGCTACTTCCGACCTTGGGTCTCACCATAAGGGCCACTGCAATAGCTCATTTTTCCTATGGAAATTCGTTAATAATAATTAGTTACTAGTAAATGGACCATATTTGACGCCTGCGCACCTACGGAAGGAAGTACTATCGCCCTATTTCCAGCAAAATAAAGTGGGTAGTTTATGTAAAGGGAAACCCTCTCCTGAATTTGGCCTTGGACCCTTCAACTTTTTTTCCGCTAGTAGTTCATGGGAACCTTCAACGAAAGTTTTATATGATTTGTCAAGATTAAAAGAAGACATTTACAGCAGCTGCACTTAAAAGGAAATTATACTTAATTATATAACATGGAACTTAATCATAACTACAACTAATACATTTAGCCCATTCAAAACGCGGGGTTATAACGACGGAAAGCGCTCCTGATACTTGAATTAATTTTTTTCACTGATTACGTAAATCGCAGTCCCACAGATCTAAACAGTGTTAGAACATCCCTTAAAATACGAAATCACACCTTTTTGGGGGATGTTTTGTGCCAATTACAGTTACAATAAAAAGGGATAAAATTTTCTTTTCTTTTCTTTCATATTCGCATGAATGAAGATTGTGTGAATACTAACCTTGTATTGCCTTTAAATCAAAGTAAAATTTAAAAAATTAGTTGAGATGAATATTCTCTGGTTCTTTTGTAATTTTTGATGAACTTTCGTTGAACAAGCTTGTGTATAATATTTCCAACTTGTAAAAGTGGAATACAAAACACACTGTAGGGTTAGTTTTCTCAATCTCACAATGCCCGTTCATTCAAATTCAAATAAAAAGTGAACAAAATTCTTTCTTATTTTACGTAAATTGTACGGGTGGTTTCACCTCCTCTAGTTAGCCCATAGTATAAGGAATATCCTAATTTCATATAAAAGTACTTAAATATAAAATTTGTTATAAACATTATCACATTTCCTAAGATTGATTTAAGTATTATTCAAATTAGCCCAAAACACTGCAAAAATGGGTATTTTTTGCATTTTGGGTGTTTTAACCATTTTAGAGCCGGGATCCCGACGTTCGTTATTAGTAACCAAAAAAACATAAATACAAGTGGCAACATTCCGGCCAACGGTATAAACACTCATTTTGCTTATACTTACAAAATTATTTTGAGTCTGTGAAACAAATTTATTATTTCCTATATAATAAGGCAAAATTCTAACAATTAATTATAAAACCTCGTCAGAGACGTTGCATCCTTCACACCAGCCGGAAGAGCTTTTTAGTATTTGGGTGCATTATAAGGGGAAAAGTTGTAAAAGGTCTAGCAATTTTTTATGTCTTAGTTCTTATGGAAATAGTTTAGGTGATATCGGATTATTAGCAAATTTCCATAGAAAAAATGAGCTATTGCGGTGGCCCTTATGGTTAGACCCAAGGTCGGGAGTAGCAAATGAGCATCGATCATGGTCCCCAGAACACGTTTTGGGGTGTCATTAAAAATCATATATATATGTATATATGTGTTCGCACTCTAGCGGCCGCATTTGGTCCGATTTGGTCCAAATTTGGTACACATGTTGGTTGTCTATGTCGCTCGGTCGAGTACGTTAGCCAAAAATATTCAACAACCAGAAGCACGTTTTTTGACCGGAAGTAACTATTTTTGAGATTTTTCTACAAAAATAAATGCAGGATATTATTCTGCACATTTTGTTTTTACGCGATCTTATAGGTCACTTTATCCCCCCAAAATCGAACAAAACGTAAAATACCATAAAAGTACCCGATTCAAAGCCATGTTGTGGATTTTACCGTGGGGTTGGCGTGCTAAGCACTCAGTGCATTGTGTATTGAAAGATAATTCCAATACGGGGGTTGGCGTGTGAAGCACGCAATTAAAATGTATTGAACTTACTCCCAATATGCGGAATGGCGTGCACAGCATTTTGTTGCTATTCAGCACCGTCGTGAGTTTTCCGTCGTGATATTTCCAAAATTGTTGGTCGAAACCCTAAAACATATTCCGACAAACTTAATTTTGGAAATTTGCTCAACTCACGTCAGCGGTTCAGCTGCGTGGTCGAATTATTTGTAGTCCTCCATCTGTTGTAGAATATTTTTAAAACTTTGATGACATTGAAATAATTTATTTGCCTAATATAATTTTTTTTAAAGCGGACGTAATGAGATTGGCTTTTAGCCTTATAAATGTCAGCTGAAATTATATTTTATTTAAATATATAAAAAGAAAAATGTTAATTTTACGTAGATATTAGGCCTACTCAGTTTTATTCTTTTTTTAAGACAGAGAATGTGAAGCATCAAAAATATTTAAAAGTGTATTTGAGCTCGAGAAGAAAGTTAGGAATTTCCATCTATAGGTAAATCCATACGTGTTGGCGTAGTTCTAGACAAAAAGGGTAGGCTATGCAAATGCATAGTCAGCCTTTAATTACTAAAGCTTTATTTTTTATATCCATTTAAAGAATAGTATAGATCTACTAATTGCGTTAAGAGATTAAGGGTGTTCAATTTGCAATTGTACAATAGGCTGCAGACTGTATAGAAATTTGATTAAAGTCAAAAAGAATTTGTTAAATGCACACAAATAGTGCGTATTGGTGATTTGTTGGAAGAATTTTATGTTGTGCCAAAAAAATGCTCCCTGAAAGTTTTAATATCAATATCTCCATTATCTGACAGAAATCTAAAATTTGTTGTAATAAAATTTGCAACTTTTAATTAAAATGGATAGTTCTGAGAAAACTTTATATTTTTACACTTCATTTTGTAGTGTATTTGTTTACAATTAAATAGGCCTATGTATAACTGCATACAAAAATTTAAGTGAATAGACTCGATTTTCTTTGTAAAAACTACATAGAAACTGACAGATGGAAAACAAACTGTGCTTGGAGCTGTTTACTTGTTTATCCTACAATATTTGTCTTTCCTCCTCAAAAACTAAGTGCAATTATGTAACTTAAAAGTAATTTTGAATGGCCAGTCGTACAAACTGAAAAGTTGAATTAAATGTGTAACAAAATTGTGTTTAACAGTACTTAAATTTGATTTAAAGCATTACAAAACCTTGTCCATATCAAGATATAAAATGTTTAAATATAGATTACTTCGTTTTACAAAATTAGCATATAAACAGTTGTTAAAATTTGGCAGTAAAAATCTTACTTGTATAATAATTCAGTACACCCTTAAACGTTTGGTGACCATATGGATACCTATTTCTGAAGATCTTCCGTGCCAATTTTAGTGCTGTTTGTTTTAAACGAAAGAACATTTTATCATTACTATACAAAAATTATGAAAAGTCAATTTTATTTCATGTTTATATATATTTAAGGACACTTTTTGAGTTTTTTTATTAAGTGAAAACTTCTTTAGGTGCGTTGGGCACTTTTTTGCATGGAGAAAAATTATTGAACTCGCTCCATCTTTACAGCACAGACACGCTTTTTTTAAGGCTCAGTCGTATCTCCGCCATTATTTAAGGCCCCATCGCTCCTCCGCAATTATTTAAGACTCCATCTAATCTCCACAAATAATTAAGGCTACGTAGAATCTCCGCAATTATTTAAGACACAGTTGCATATCCGCAATTATTAAAGGCTCCATCTCATGTCCGCAATAATTTAAAGCTTTACCTTATCTCCTCAGCTATTTAAGGCTCCGTCGCATCTCCGAAATTATTTAAGGCTCCATTACAACGTTAATACACTGATATTAAAAAATACTTCTTAATAACCCGAAAATAAAGTTAGTTATATGAATATAAAAAATGTTCACTCCTGACTGCCCGTTTTAATTTTTTTTTTTAGATTTAAACGCTATTTATTCCTATTTCTGGAGACCCACCTGGTCAAATTTGGTGCGGTTTGAGTTAAAAGAAAGAAAACGTTTGCTGTTTATTATTAAAAACTTATGAAATATCATTTTTATCATTTTTATTTTATAAGGACACTTTTTGAGTTTTTGGGTTTCAGTTTAAAACCCTTTTGATATCTATTACTTCAGATCAACCTGGTAGTTTTTAGTGTGGTTTGTTTTATATGAAAGAAAATTTTGTCATAAATATAAAACAAAAATATTAAATGTAATTTTTATTTCATCAGTACATTTATAATGGTATTTTTTTAGTTTTGTTGGTTTTAGGGTAAAACCCTATTGATCTGTGAAACCTATTTCTAGAGTATACCTGGCCAATTTTAATGGTGTTTATTTTAAGTGAAAGGGAATATTGTCATTATTATCAAAATTTTATGAAAAGTGATTTGTATTCCATCGGTATACTTATAAATTTACTTTTTGGGGTTTTTTGGTTCAAGATTAAAAACCTTATATATTTCTGAAGATCTACCGTGCCCACTTTAATTCTGTTTAATTGAAATCAAAAGAGAATATTGTTATTGTTATTAACATTTTATGAAAGTAATTTGTACTTCATCCTTATACTTATAAGGACACATTTTTTTTAAGATTAAAACCGATATTGATACCTATTTCTGGAGATCTATTTAAGCGATGTTCATGCTTTTTTTTTTTAAATGAATGTAAATTGTGTTATGATTAAAAAATTAAGAATATTCCTTTTTATTTCGTCGGTTTATTTATAAGGACACTTTTTGAGTTTGTTTGGTTTTATTTTAAAACTCTATTGATTGAGGCTTTTTTCACTAGTATGTTATATATTGTTGTTAGTGACGTCTCAGTTTGTTCAAACCATGTATGTTGAATCCTTATTTTCCTTCGCAGGTCGTTCGTTTGATACTTCAAGGGATCATGTTGATCCCACCAGACGACTGCCCTCCGGTGGTTTGCGAGTTGATGCGTTCCTGCTGGAAAACCGAACCGAAAGACAGGACAAACTTTGCATCGGTATACGATATCCTAAATAAAGCCATGCACAGCCCTCAGTCGACCCTGCCAAGACCGCCTGCGTTCCCCGTTACGCTACAAACTTCCATAGACATCCTGGACGCAGAGAACTACCTACAGCCGTTACCACCGCCAGGTCCGTTGAGAGAGTATTTTCAACCGCTTCCTGACTGAACTGAAGAGTTTAATTAGGCTTATTTGAAAGACTATCGCTTGAACGTGATCTTCGTTGTTGGAATGAACCAACCTGTACTATATACTGGTGACAACACTTTGATTTGTGTTAAATAATTGTAATATGTTTTAAATTTAGTTTGTAACTGTTGTATACAATGTAGTGAAATATTTTTTATATAACAAAATGTATATGGTGCTTTAAATGATTGTCGACAATCTAAGCGCTCAGAAACCATGTAGTCTCTTCGTTAACGTAATTTTTTATCAAAAATTGCTATGAAGAATCAAATATTTAAGAGAAACGTTCAATATGTAAAAACCTATTACACCGATAATTCAATTAATTGATTAGATGCAAAGTGAATTTAGCTGTTTGAAATTAAATGTGATACTAATATAATATTAATATCAGCATAATGACCAAAATATTTAGTATACATATTTCCATTTCCATAAATGACTTCCATTATTTTATTTATAAAAACTAGTTTAGTTAATATTGGGAGCACTTTAATAATACAAAAAATGCACTAAACTACATTTAATGATCAACGAGTACTATTACGATGAAATCTATATAAATAAAAATGTAATGTTTGTTTGTTCGAAATCTCAAATCTCCGAAAGTTCTTCACAGATTACTTTAAAATTCGAATACAAGCAAGTGTTTACATACTTTTTGAAAAAAACAGCAGCATCTATTGAACATACAACAAAAAGTAAACTAAATATTTTACGACAATGGGAGAGCCATACTAAATAATAAATAAATATGTTTATTGTTGATGCAGTAATCAGCCGTTTGCTTTAATATTTCCATTAACAGCTGATTTTAAACTTTGAAGCAATTATTTGTATTTATGACTTAAAGGTTAGGTTTTTAATAAAGTGTAAACCTGAGACTTGCTGGTTCTTTTAACCTTTATTATAACTGCTGTTATAAAATGTCCGTAATAATTTGATTTGGACATTCAAAATTATTTACCATCTTAGCTTTGGTGTTATTATTAATCTTACACCTTTATTATAAAAAAAATAACATAATTATGTGTATAGAAGGTTAAAAGGGGTTGGCGTAAGGAGAACGCAGGGGTCTTCCCCAGTCTAAAATAAAAGAAGTTATCTGAACCCATACAAAAATAACGCATTTGTAGATAAACATCAACAATAAACGTAGCCCTTTTACTTAATCTATTTCTACCTGGACTATGCTGAAACATAATTTTTGTTTTAATATTTATAAGTAAACAACTTATTCCAAATTTTGGATCTTGGATAAAATATGTGTAATATTAACCCAATGCTGTATAAGGTTTCAATGATATTTGCATGTTTTATAAAAATTATAGAGCATAAATTTGTCTACAAATTTTGTTCAAAACATTTTTCATACGGTTAACCGTTTTTGAGATAGAGGACGTAGAGCTTACCCATACATAGTATAATGCAAGGTCAACCGTGAGTCCCAGTAAATAAAACATAGTATAAAGCTAATAAATTCTTAAAAAATCCATAAATATGATTAATTTGCACTTTTTTTACTTAATACATAATATTTCTTAATATTTTTCATTTATCGAATATAAACTCATTTAATAAAACTTATCTATTTCGTGTAATTAAAAAATTGTTAAGTGAAATAGTTTAAGTACCATGTTTTAAGTATATCTTATTTATATTTTAAGTAGAAAAAGAATTAAGAACAAGTCAACAAAGCTAAAACCTGTGCAGTTAATCAAACTTCCACCAACAAGTGCAGCGGCTCATCAACGTGTCAGCCGGGTATATTATCAAATTCAAACTTGCTTAGGGAATGATTTAGAACCCCAGGAATGGGGTTGGATAGTGCGAAATGAACTCCTGGAACCGATGACGACAATATTACCACCATTTGAGCTAGTAAACATAATATTTTGCAAGTGCAAGAATGGTTATGGTTCTCGCTGCGGGTGCAGGTAATCGGGGTTGGTATGCCCTTTAGATTGTGGCCAGCGAAATGGACAAGCTCGCCACAATGCTTCATACGATCTTGACAAAGAAAGTGCATTAAACCTCGAAATCCTGAAAGAGTTAGAAACAAATATCCTTGATGACGAAGATGATAATATTGAATTGGAAATCTTGGAGTGACCGGAAGACGATGATGATGAAGAAGAAGAAAATTGAGACTCATGTCCTTCAAATTATCAAAGTTTTTGTAAATCCTTCCCGCATTTGAACTTAAATTTAAATAAATGTATGCAACATAAAACTTCTAAATAAAGATAAAATTCAAATGTATTTAATTTATTCTTTTTCTACTTAAAATATAATTAAGATATAATTAAAATATACTGAAAGTATTTCACTTAACAATTTTTTAACTACACGAAGTAGGTAAGTATAACCAAACGAATGTACATTCTATAAATGACAAATATAATCTCCGCGCTCTACCTCAAAAACGGTTAACGTATAAACAAATGTTTTAGACAAAAGTGTGTAGAGAATTTTATGCTCTACAATTTCTATAATAGATGCAAATAGTATTGAAAAGTTAGGAAGCGAGATATTTGCGAAAAACTGATTTTTGTGACCTTTGACCTTGAATATCTTAAGACGCGGACTCGAGATTTTATGAGACTTTTGAGACAACTTTTAGAATGTCAAAATAAAGGTTTATACGAGTTTACAGCTTATTATCTCTCATTCCGAGGTTTACCCTCTTTTTTGGCCTAAATGACTGGACTATTAAGTCATAGTCTTCTTAAAGATTTGATTATTGAGAAATATAATGTATATGTATACACATGTTAGCTGTTTTCAAAATCTAGAACTGTTTAAGATTTAAATAAGTAAACAAGTGGCACAATACTTAATCAAATTACATTATTCTTGTCCTTAGCTCACCCATTTCCCTGTTGTGTTGTGATTATGTGTCCACCCAAGCAACTTAATTGCTTTTTATTGTAACAAAGCACCTCTTTAAAACACGGAAATTTCTCAAGGACCTTTAACTAATTATAAATTAATTAAAAAATTAATTATAAATAAACTGTACGACACCAATAACCTTACAATACGATAATAGAAAATAATTTTGCAATTGTAAAAAAAGTATTAAATATGTTTTTAGTTCAGTTATTGTTGTAGACTCGTTTTTTTTCTTTTTAATATACAGGGTGTTCTGGAATTATCTGAAAATACTTTGTTCCTTAGTTAAAATTAAGATAAAAGTTTCAATTAACATAAGACCAAAAATCTTTGTTTTCCATGAATGCTCTTTATTTAAAAAAATAACTTAGTATCTTTGGACGTATTTAAGTCATTGAGTTCAAATTTAGTATAGATATTTGTTATGTAAACATTTACCAACAAATCAGAATATCGTCTTCAATATTTTTAAATGGCGGCCTTTTAAAATGTTTAATGTCGAATGCATCTAAAATTATTAACGTCCTCCATTTTTAAAGAATACAAATAACTTTTCTGATTTCTCGTACCTTGGGAAAAGTGTGCGTAACAAGTATGTGCACCTAATTTGAACTAAATAGCTTACCTACTTCCTATAATAAGTTTTTTTTTGAAAACATATGGATGGATGGAAAATGAATCGTTTACGGACCTATTTTTATTGACACTTTTTATCTAATTTTTACGTAAGGCACAAGTCCACAAAGCGGTTCTAGCTAGTTCCGGGTCACACTTTATTTCAGATATTATTAAATAATACGTCGTATTGGTTATAAATACTGTCTTTTAATATGTTCCATTTATTTTGATACAAATTTACTTAAGCCGCATTCACTGTTTCATTATTTACTACACATTAATTCATTATAATGAATTGTATATAGTAAGTAAAATACACTTTTGATCAGTTTTTCATTATACAAGTTTATTGTATTTTGTTGTAATTTTCAAAAAATGAATTCCGTTCAAAAATTCAATGTTTACCTCTTTTGAATGTTATTACCAAAGATAAAACCTTAGTTGTATGTTATGTTAATGTTTAGTTGAAACATTATTATAACTAGTCTTAATGTATTACGATACTCTGCTATGAATATTCAGTTAACATGGTGAAGTATATTTATGCAATGTAATTACGAAATTGTTTTATATATATACGTGTTATAATGTAACAAACAGTTTGTTAAGATATAATACATTGGATGAAATAGTGTCAACGCGAATAGTTATTGTATATAAAACTGATTGTAATCTTCATGTAGTTCAATCAATCCCTAAGTCAGTAAAATTTAAATTAAAAATGATATTTTTGACACAAGTTTGTTCTAATACTCCTATCTTCGTTAAACTTTTCTGAACTCTAAGTATTTGCTATAAATAAACAAAATAAATAAAATCCCAATAAAAGAACTTTTCTTGAATAGTTTGTCTCATATTTCTCGTAATGTATCTATTTCATTACAGACCAAACTTTGAACATCCCGATAGTGTATTAAGGGATACATGTAATTATAATCCTTCCAGTAATTCTATACAATAAAACGTCCTTCTTTTAACGATGTTTTTATATTATGTGTATATGTGTTTTAAAACTAGTATATGTGCAACACTGATTCGGTGAATTTCCTTAGATTCGTTGTCCTACAAGTTGAATATTACCTGAAAATGTAGCTGAATCTAGCTTTGTAATTTGGAAAGGAGTGCCTTAAAAACCTGAACTAAGCCTTGCTTGCAATAACAATAAAGAGGTTTTGTACAGAGAAAAACTAAACTAGGATAATTAACAACAAAACAGGGTCATGACAGATCCAAGTGTATACGTCATTCTAAATAATATGCTATAGACCTACTAGAATATCGAGTTTTTTTACGCGCCTTTGAATTTAGAAAACATGAGTTTACTAATTAACCAAATATTTATAGATTTTTCAATTGAAAACAAAAATTAAGAACGTTTTTTATTTATTTAAATTTTAAAATTATATGACATTATTAAAATTATACTTACAGTAAATATAGGATGCACTTGAACATGGTAACATCATGAAGTGGTTGTTTATCATTATAGGCCAGTCGGTAGAGGTAAATTTAGACCAAAAGTTTCAGTAATTTGCAATACGGCTGAATTTTTTTTATACATGCATTAAAGTATGTAGATTAACATAAAAAAAAGTTTACCAGTCTATCGATTTCCCAAAGTCGAAAAAAAAAATCGATTATCATTTTGTTTTGCGATTATCCTTAATATTTCGAGCTGGGATAAAGATAGAGGAAAATAAAAAATACCATCGTGTAGGGGAGGTATTTTCAACAAAAAAGGTCATATGTATTTATTTCGTCCGAGCAATGGTTTGTCTGGAAAAAATTCGATAATGCAGGTATGTATTTTGCAGCAGGGGAAATCACTAAAAAGGGACATCTTATTTATATATGAAGCGTTTTCTCATTCTAAATCGGCCGAATTTTAATATATCGAATTGAAACTTTACATAGGAGTTAAAATATATATTTTAAACGTTTATGCTGAGTCTCAGCTTGTTATCTTGAAAATTACCCCATCTAGAGCCATTTGACTTATTAATGGGTTTCTCGATTTTAGGATCACCGGACCCACCAATTCATTTTAAACAGCTCCAGTTTAGAAAATTTTCAAAATATCAACCTGAAAGTTTTTTTACAAGTTAAATATATATATTCAAACAAGATCAAGGAGTATAAACCTTTTTTATTATTTACTTTTCAAAGCACAAGTAACTTAAAAAAGTATAATTTTAGACCTTTTTAGATTTTCCATCAAAACGCTTGAGTTAATCGGCTACAGATTAGTCAATTTTTTAAATATTGTTTTTAAAATAAGTATAGCAAAAAACAATTAATTGTGTTTTTAACTTCTGTACCAATTTTTAAATCGATATGTTAAAAAATGTCGAAAATAGAGTCGTTGAATCCAAAGGTGTTATAGTTAAAACGAGATAGGTAAAACAGAAGACCATTTTCAAGCGCCTCGTTTTTAAAAATAACATTACAAAAATCGTTCATACTTACTAAGAATATTTATACTGGTCTACTCAACTTGTAAAACAAATTTGATGTTGATATTCCAAATATTGACGAAACTGAAATACATTGAAATTAGTTCGTGAGTCCGGTACTAGTAAAATCGATAATCGAAATCGACTCCTAGATTGGGTAATTTTCAAGATAACAAGCTGAGACTCAGCGCATAAATGTTTAAAATATATATTTTAACTCCTATGTCAAGTTTCAATTCGATATATTAAAATTCGGCCGATTTAGAATGAGAAAACGCTTCATATATGACTAAGATGTCCCCTTTTAGTGATTTCCCCGGCTGCAAAATACATACCTGCATTATCGATTTTTTTCCAGACAAACCATTGCTCGGACGAAATAAATACATATAACCTTTTTTGTTGAAAAATAACTCACCTACACGGTGGTATTTTTTATTTTCCTCTATCTTCATCTCAGCTCGAACTATTAAGGAAAATCGGGAAAAAAATGATAATCGATTTTTTTTCGACTTTGGGAAATCGATAGACTGGTAAACTTTTTTTATGTTAATCTACATACTTTAATGTACTTATAAAAAAAAAATTCAGCCGTATTGCAAATTACTGGTAGTTGAAACCTATACCGACTGGGCTATTAACACAATGATATTTGTTGTATTATTAGGGATAAAGGAGTTCAAAGCCTCTCCACTATTGTGGTAAGATTTTACCTTTATTGATCATGCCAAGACTCTTATTAACACCTCCGGGCTAACAAAAGCACCTCCGAGTAGGCTACCATAAATCTCCTGCACTAGAGAGCTGATTCAATCCCAAGAGAGCAGAATCTACAGGAGTCTTCTGAAGCAGATCTACTTTTTTGAAACGTTATTTGGCCGGCCAGTGAGAACATCTACAATCCGCCTAACATTGTTTCTACCCGTCAATAGAAGCTTTTGCACTTTCGACTTAGAGAGGCAGATGAAAATGTTTGTCTACCTAATCCGAGGAACATCGTTCCATTGTGGGGACCAACTTTTCTCCGTTCTAAAAACTTTTCCAGATTTCTAAAAACACTTAGGCCTCAATGCAAGGCCAAAAATCTAGCAAGGCGATCAGCCACCTCAATACCCTTAATGACAAGACACCGATCTAAGAGTAACTTTGTTAACTCTAGCCATTTCCATTCACTACTTCGAAACAGTCCCAAACTAGCCTTGATTCAAAGGTGAAAGAGTTCAGTCGTTTAATGCAGCTTGGCTATAACTCACCTTTTAAGAATTTCACGGGTGCAGAGTTCAGTCGCAACAACCTCCACATTAAAAATCAATGGGATGGAGTCCATAGCCCTAGATGAGCTATACGTAGGACCATAGACTCCTGCCTCAACTCCGCTGTTCATTTTGGAGTCACTGTATACCATTCTTATGTGCTTCTACCATGACCAAGTACAGTAAAGCACCTCCTGCCTCCTGGAGACAGGATCATGACTGATTTTGAACTGAATTAGTAGTACAAAATTTGTAAAAACAATTGACACCAAATGTTTATCTTAAGCCTATGAAATTTGCCGTGTAGCCAGGTGACCTACCAGATACCTTGGTTAACACTATGATAATAAACAATCTCAGCAGCCGGTTAGTTTATGTTTTAAGCACAAATCATAATTTTTGCCACATTTACCAAAATACTAGAATCCTGTATTTTTTATAAAATAATAAACATGTTTTTGGAGCAATCAGTACCGTAACCTTCCTGGACTTTATTTAAAAAATGCATATCTCTATAAATGATCAAACCCTTTATATAGGTGTTGGACTTTTATTTATTTTTGTGAGAAATACAAGCAATTTAAAAAATAACAGTTTTTATCCATTAAAAGTCACACGGTCATGTTTATTAATACATTTAAATTATATATTTAATGTATAAAATAATTTGTAAAAATATTATAATCATTCGATCAGTATTGGAAGAATTTTTAAATATGAACAAAAATACACATTTATAGATGTTATTCTTCCAAAGTGATTTAAAGCGTTACCAACTTGAAGAGTGGATATTTCATTTAAAAAATATTAATTTTTCAACATTATGAAAACAATAAATGATTAAAAATGAAAGCAACGGTAGCCTACTAATGATTAAAAACAACAATTTATTAAAACTCACAATTTAGTTGTTTTAAAAATAAAATATAACTTTTACGAAAAAAATTACATCACGAGTTTACATCATTTAACCATATTTGAGAATTCATTTAAAACAAAACAGATAAATATATTATATAAGATTAAGTGCTTAAAAATAGAGGAACCAATATGTTAGTAAGACTTTGTTAATCTTTTGCGTGTGTTTTCCACCGCGTTTCAAAGTATATAATACAAATTCAATAATAGACGAGGAAGTGCATTTTAAGTGTATTTTGAACGTCCGAAAGCCTGCAGTTTTCCGAACTTCAAGTTAATAATTTGTAATATAAAATAATATCAAAGTTTATAGCTTGTATAATTCTCTCTCTATAGATATATAGGAAGTAGTAGAAATGTCTTTGTAATTGCAATTATTTCTGTTTGCTCAAAATTATCAAGTTGTTTAATAAAATGTTAGACTATTAAATTTTAAGGCATCATAAGGGAAAGAAATTTTATACATATATAAAATTGTTCACGACCTACATTTAAAAACAGTTACCTTTTAAAGTTACAAATTTTGAGAGTTTAAAAAATACACGTTGATCTTTAAGTAATAAATTGTATATTTCGCTTTATTGGTTGTATAGTGTACACATATGTAAATTTCAATATTGTGCATGACCTATATTTAAAAACAGTTACCTTTTAAAGTTACAAATTTTGAGAGTTTAAAAAATACATGTTGATCTTTAATTGATAAATTGTATATTTCGCTTTATGGATGTATAGTGTACAAAACATGTTTATAAATTTATGTTACTAGATCTGGTCTGTATTATATTTAAAATTATATATTTTCTTAACGTTGATTATAAATGTACCTCCCTTTTGATTGTGTAAAAACCAAAGAAAATACGTGTAAATGAAGTTGTAATTATACAAATCTTTTGTGTACAAATGAAAATGTCTTCTTATTAATTTATACATTTCCCTTTAATGTCTGCTGAAATAATATCTTCATTTTCAAACTAAAAACTCTATCTGAAATAACAGATAAAAGGACATTTAAGTTTTAAATTGGATTACAATTTAGTTTGAGTTTTCAACCAATCTATTGTTAATTTTGTGTGTTTCTACATTACAATAGTATTTGATTTAAATCAAAAACAAATTAAATTTAGTTAGTAGATCATGTTTTATTGATATTTTCTGTCAGTTTCACTTTTATCCACATGTTTTAGTAACATGGCAGTAAGAAAAACATGTTTTTTTGTAAAATCTGCTTAAAAATATAATATATATGTACACTTTAGTATACTATATATTATGTATATTATCTCCCCCTACAGTTTCGTAATCATTATGATTATTTGTCATTGACCAAACATGCAATAAGACATATTTAGGAAGTTACATTCCATTATAAGTTGGTACATTAAAAACCTTAACAAAAATACAGATATAACGAGGGTATTGCAACAGTAACAAACATAAATTAATAAATATTTAGCTAATAATAAAACAATTTATTTAGATTGTCGTGTCTAACCGAAAATCAACTTTTTAAGTCATCCGTAAGGAATTGTAAATCACATGATCAAACTTTTTGAATGTTTCAAATCGGGCATCCACTGGCTGTTTATTAAATAAACGGTACCAGGAACTGGCACATACTTTCTCACAAACATATTTAAATTATTAAACAGATTCACGGTGACTTGTAGGGTGGGGTAGGAGAGGTGATTTTGTATTAAAGTTGTTTTCCCTTAAAAATCCATAAAATAACGGAAAAACCAACTTTTCTCAAAAACGGCTCGAACGATTTTGATTACAATTTTACAGTTTATATTACTTTAGGTCCCTAATAAACTATAAAATTTTAATCAAAATCGTTTGAGCCGTTTTTGAGAAAAGTTGATTTTTCCGTTATTTTAAGGGTTTTTATGGGAAAATTACCCTTAAAAATAAAAAATTCACAAAAATGAAAAAATGCCTGGAGATACCGTGGATTAGTACTTCCATACCAAATTTCATCAAAATCGGACGACTGGTTTAGGCTCTAGGTCTGATAACATCCACACAGACACACATACAGACACACACACAGACATCACTCCGAAAACCACTTTTTTAGGTTCAGGGGGGCCCAAAACGGATATTTCCACCAAAAACTCAAACTCGAAAATTTTGACGAATACAATACTTTCTCCATATACTATGGTATAGGGGGAGAAAGTAAAAATTACACATAATTAAATCCATAGCTCGTAATTTGATTTAATTAGTCGAAACTAAGGAGCATCTATTTTTTTTTTATTTCCATTATTATTATATATTATATATTATTATTATATACATATACATATATATATATATATATATATATGATTTTTAATGACACACCAAAACGTATTCTGGGGACCATGATCGGTGCTCATTTGCTACTCCCGATCTTGTGTCTTACCATAATGGCCACTGCAATAGCTAATTTTTCCTGTGTAAATTCGGTAATAATCCGAATACAACATGTATGGTTTGTGATTAGTGGGTTTATAGACCGTACTGTAACCGAGAGTGTATTAGTATAGTGTCTCAGAATTAATGGCAATTGACTTAAATTTTTGGTATCCGGCAAAAATTATAGTTTTTTTTTATGATTGTCGTTTGATAGTTTAAAAGACAATTTCTATGAGTAACAAGTTCTTACAAGAAGTCTATTGGTGTGATACGGTCTTTTGACAACCATATCTCCCCCCCCCCACACCACCCAACCCCTGCAGTTCCAAACCGCAATTTTCTTCATAGATGAAGGACGGAGGGCTGCCATACCATTTTAGTCGTGCCACAATAACAATTAGACTAAACAACATGTACAGGACACGTCTAACTAAATAATAAAACAAGAAATGCAATTATTGTAATGATAGATGGACCAACATTCTTTATTTGAGGCAGGAAATATTCGATTTTCTAAATTGCTGAAACAAGACGTGTACGAAGGCTATCTTCTTCTTCACTGTAAAAAAAAAGGTTAATTTATTATGATTTTATAAGTTGGTAGCTCAAAAAACATGTTCAACAATAAATTGTGTTATCATTGGTGAATATTTTTTTGTTAAAGCCTTAAATTGTTTGAAACAGGAGGCCCAATTGCTTATGTCCTAATCAATCATCATTTCCGTAAAAATTCCCATTACAAAATTGAAAATATGTAAGAATTATGAACAAAATTAGTGATTCTGTGGACAAATGTTGGGGATATTGCGAGTCTATTTCCATGTAGGCCTATGTCTTACATTGTGTACAGGTCAGAGCTAACCCCAACCACCCAACTTACATCCAAGTGCCTCTGTACTAATCAATGTTTTTCCATGGCTCTTTTGGAAAAAAAACAAAAAAACTATAGTGACATTCTCAAGCACACCGAACTTTTGTTTAAGATTTTTTCTAAAGACAATCTGGTAAAGATGAGAGCGTACTTTAAGAACCGAGGATGGGCGCACACTATCCTAGCTTACTGCGTGCATTAAGACACACCTATAGGCTATATATATCCGGATTCAGATATTGAGAAAGTTTTAAGCGGATATTTAAGAAAATATAATAAATTGTATTCCTATATATACATTTAGAAATATTTTAAAATATGTAGGTTTTCAGGGACGTTATAATAATCAGCTGCTTATTCTACTTGTTAAACTGGCATGTAGGTTATTTCTCGGTGGCATTTCCAACAACTAGTTTTATACTTTGTAATAATTTCCACCTATGACTTTCAGGTATGGTTGTTTTAAGAGCAGTCTACCTTTATACTATAAACTCTGTAACGTCCCATCAACTACTTACAACCTTTCTATCATTTATCCTTACCGACATTTCCCAAATAGTTATCCTTTTCTCCGCCAGACGTCGACTCTGTACGGTATTACTTCTAATCGTGCATAACTGAACAGAGGTCGTTGTCTGACAACCCATCAGCTGTTTCTTTATCTAGTCGGTTAAATATTGCTTGGTCATAGGAGTGTCCAAAAGCGTCGGCCATTAGACTGTTACGAACAAAAACCTTAAGAAGCTGCAAAATCGTAGTTATGTTGTTACACTTTAAATAATTTAGTCGCGATTAACGACGGTGTGTCGCTAAATAACATGACTTTCTTCTAAACCTTTGCTTTCCGGATACCAGTTATACTGGTTCAACTCCAGGGAATATTATAAAATACAATGGCCTAACCTGCACCACAGCTACACCTTGAAAAGGCCTACCTTCTAACAGAACTTTAAAAAAATAATAATACGTTTCTACAGTGTTTTAGTTAGAGACAGAATTTAATTAAAAAAAAATATGAACAATCTGCAGTTGTTCTTCTTCTTTTGTGTTAAATGTTAAATAGGCTGTATTTTGAAAAGTTATTTTGTACATGTGTACTATTTAGGATATGTTAGTATTTAATAATTGGGAGGAGCAAGCTAGCACATTTCGGACCTTAGCCCTAAGGGCTGCATATTAGAAATTTCACACCTTTTTATATATATAGAGAGACGTCTCATAATAAATTTTGTCTATTTATTCAATTATTTATAATTACCTTTTAGAGTTGGCCAACGATATA
>JAGFPH010004590.1:6339-19957 GCA_018207615.1 Philaenus spumarius | reverse complement strand
CGGTCTTGGCAGGGTCGACTGAGGGCTGTGCATGGCTTTATTTAGGACATCGTATACCGACGCAAAGTTTGTCCTGTCTTTCGGTTCGGTTTTCCAGCAGGAACGCATCAACTCGCAAACCACCGGAGGGCAGTCGTCTGGTGGGATCAACATGATCCCTTGAAGTATCAAACGAACGACCTGCGAAGGAAAATAAGGATTCAACAGACATGATTTGAACAAGCTGAGACGTCACTAACAACAATTTATAACATACTAGCCTCGATCAATAGAGTTTTAAAGTAAAACCAAACCTACTCAAAAAGTGTCCTTATAAATAAACCGACGAAATAAAAAGGAATATACTTATTTTTTGTATAATAACAACATTTAACTTCATTTAAAACAAAAAGTACGAAAATCGGTTAAATAGAGCTCCAGAAATAGGTATCAATATCGGTTTTAATCTTGAAAAAAAAAGTGTCCTTATAAGTATCAGGATGAAGTACAAATTACTTTCATAAAATTTTAATAATAATAACAATATTCTCTTTTGATTTCAATTAAACAGAATTAAAATGGGCACGGTAGATCTTCAGAAATATGTAGTATAAGGTTTTTAATCTAGAACCAAAAAACCCCAAAAAGTAAATTTATAAGTATACCGATGAAATACAAATCACTTTTCATAAAATTTTGATATTAATGACAACATTCCCTTTCACTTAAAATAAACACCACTAAAATTGGCCAGGTATACTCTAGAAATAGGTTACACAGATCAATAGGGTTTTAGCATAAAACCAACAAAACTAAAAAAATACCCTCATAAATGTAATGATGAAATAAAAATTACATTTAATATTTTTTTTATATTTATGACAAAATTTTCTTTCACATAAAACAAACCACACTAAAAACTACCAGGTTGATCTGAAGAAATATATATCAATAGGGTTTTAAACTGAAACCCAAAAACTCAAAAAGTGCCCTTATAAAATAAAAATGATATTTCATAAGTTTTTAATAATAAACCGAAAACATTTTCTTTCTTTTAACTCAAACCGCACCAAAATTGACCAGGTGGGTCTCCAGAAATAGGAATAAATAGCGTTTAAATCTAAAAAAAAAAAAAAAAATTAAACGGGCAGTCAGGAGTGAACAATTTTTATATTCATTAACTAACTTTATTTTCGGGTTATTAAGAAGTATTTTTTAATATCAGTGTATTAACGTTGTAATGGAGCCTTAAATAATTTCGGAGATGCGACGGAGCCTTAAATAACTGTGGAGATAAGGTAAAGCTTTAAATTATTGCGGACATGAGATGGAGCCTTTAATAATTGCGGATATGCAACTGTGTCTTAAATAATTGGGAGCTTCTACGTAGCCTTAATTATTTGTGGAGATTAGATGGAGCCTTAAATAATTGCGGAGGTGCGATGGGGCCTTAAATAATTGCGGAGATCCGATAGAGCCTTAAATAATTGAGGAGATGTGGTGTAGCCTTAAATATTTGCGGAGATACGACGGAATCTTAAATAATGGCGGAGATACGACTGTGCCTAAAAAAAAAGCGTGTCCGTGCTGTAACGATGGAGCGAGTTCAATAATTTTTCTCCATGCAAAAAAGTGCCCAACGCACCTAAAGAAGTTTTCACTTAATAAAAAAACTCAAAAAGTGTCCTTAAATATATATAAACATGAAATAAAATTGACTTTTCATAATTTTTGTATAATAATGATACAATTTTCTTTCATTTTTAAACCCTTTATAGGGCAAAAGACTGGGACATACAAATTGTATTTTGTTTTATTTTACAATTACTCGAATGGAATTTAGAAACAAAAAAATTATAAAAAAATTTTTTACTACCTGTTACTTATTGTATTTTAGGGTGGGAAATAATTATCCCGCTGCCCTATAACGGCATATAGCACACACACTTTTCAGTGGGAAATATTACTAAAATATTACAAGGAAACCTTCGTTATATATAAAGATTTATGCTTTATTTACTTAAATGGAATTTAGAAACATAAAAAAATAATAAAAAATTGTTTACTACCTGTTACTTATTGTGTTTTAGGGTGGGTGGGAAATTATTATCCCTCTGCCCTATAACGGCATATAGCAAACACACTTACCAGTGGGAAATATTACAAGGAAACCTATGTTATATATAAAGATTTACGTAAGTAGTTGACATCATATCAATTATATTGACATTATGTAGTTTGTTTTTCAACGTATTGCATGTAGGCCCTACACATTGTTTTACCCATAACTTTTGTCAAAGCAACAACAAAGGTGGTTCCAACTGAACCAGTTGGAGGATTTACATAAATATTATGTCAGCCAAAATATATATCATCCAACAAAAAATATGTACATGTAGCCCAATAAATTCTGAGCATTGTGGTATTTAATTGTTAGAAATAACTAACAATTTTCCAACTACAAAAAAATCCCAAAAGTAATGATGAAACCTAACCTAAAAACATTGTAAACATTGTTTTTAATATATATACTTCAGCGTTTCCTTTATTTTTAAAATCAAAGTGAAACAATAATCTACATTAGTTGTACTTTTTAATGTTTAGTTCAAAAGTTATAAACGGATAAATCTTCTATTTCCAATTTGATGTTGAACTTGCAGCTACACAACAATGGTGAACAACTATGCGTGTGGTGGGCAGTGGGATAATATCTTCCCACTTTTGCATTTATCAGGTGATTTAGCCAAGGAGAAATAAATACAGAAGTCAGAAGAAGAAGAAAAAGAGATGCCCTATATGTTGTGTATTAGTACAGAAAGTGGGAAAATAGTATCACATTGGTTTATAAAGATAGAAATACTTGTTTCCTTGGAAACATGGTGGGAAATCATTATCCCTCTGCCCTATAAAGGGTTACAAACAGCACTAAAATTGGCACGGAAGATCTTCAGAAATAGGTATCAATAGGGTCACCAAACATTTAAGGGGTGTACTGAATTATTATACAAGTAAGATTTTTACTGCCAAATTTTAACAACTGTTACGTATATGCTAATTTTGTAAAACGAAGTAATCTATATTTAAACATTTATATCTTGATATGGACAAGGTTTTGTAATGCTTTAAATCAAATTTAAGTACTGTTAAACACAATGTTGTTACACATTCAATTCAACTTTTCAGTTTGCACGACTGACCATTAAAAATTACTTTTAAGTTACATAATTGCACTTAGTTTTTGAGGAGGAAAGACAAATATTGTAGGATAAACAAGTAAACAGCTCCAAGCACAGTTTGTTTTCCATCTGTCATTTTCTATGTAATTTGTACAAAGAAAATCGAGTCTATTCACTTAAATTTGTGTATGCAGTTATACATAGGCCTATTTAATTGTAAACAAATACACTACAAAATTAAGTGTAAAAATATAAAGTTTTCTCAGAACTATCCATTTAAATAAACGTTGCAAATTTTATTACAACAAATTTTAGATTTCTGCCAGATAATGGAGATATTGATATTAAAAACTTTCAGGAAGCATTTTTTTGGCACAAAATAAAATTGTTCCAACAAATCACCATTACGCACGATTTGTGTGCATTTAACAAATTCTTTTTGACTTTAATCAAAATTCTATACAGTCTGCAGCCTATTGTACAATTGCAAATTTAACACCCTTAATCTCTTAACGCAATTAGTAGATCTATACTATTCTTTAAATGGATATAACAAAATAAAGCTTTAGTAATTAAAGGCTGACTATGCATTTGCATAGCCTACCCTTTTTGTCTAGAACTACGCCAACACGTATTGATTTACCTATAGATGGAAATTCCTAACTTTCTTCTCGAGCTCAAATACACTTTTAAATATTTTTGATGCTTCACATTCTCTGTCTTAAAAAAAAAAGAAAACTGAGTAGGCCTAATATCTACATAAAATTCACATTTTTCTTCTTATATATTTAAATAAAATATAATTTCAGCTGACATTTATAAGGCTAAAAGCCAAACTCATTACTTCCGCTTTAAAAAAAACTAGCTGACTTGTGCGAAGCATTCGCATTCTAACTTACTTAAATCCCACTTAATTAAAGTACACACCGTATATTTAGTATCGTATAGTGCGTATTTAGTGCGTCATGGGCATAGGTGAGGGTTGAAGTAAAAAATAGATGTGTTTAAATTGTATCATCAGTGTTGCCAACGCCAGGAAAATATCCCTACAACTTACTTGATCTTACATCACTGTTACTTTCGGATTCTTTATTTCTTTTTTTTTTTTTTTATTGTTTCGTATAATTGTATTTTGTATATTTTTCCGGTGTAGCGGTTAAGGAAAGCTTTAAAATGATGCCTCATTCATGTAATTTGATGATGTATTAAGGAAGTTATGGCGTACCGACAAAAAAATAGCCTTGAGAAATAATATATGTGATTATATCGACAAATAAATTATTTCAATGTCTTCAAAGTTTTAAAAATATTCTACAACAGATGTAGGACTACAAATGATTCGACCACGCAGCTGAACCGCTGACGTGAGTTGAGCAAATTTCCAAAATTAAGTTTGTCGGAATATGTTTTAGGGTTTCAACCAACAATTTTGGAAATAGGTCTACTCACGACGTTGCTGAATAGCAGCAAAATGCTATGCACGCCATTCCGCATATTGGGAGTATGTTCAATACATTTTCATTGCGTACTTCACACGCCAACGGAATTATCTTTCAATACACAATGCATTGAGTGCTTAGCACGCCAACCTTACGGTAAAATCCACAACATGGCTTTGAACCGGGTACTTTTATGGTATTTACGTTTTGTTCGATTTTGGGGGAATAAAGTGACCTATAAGTTCGCGTAAAAAAACAAAATGTGCAGAATAATATCCTACATTTATTTTTATAGAAAAATCTTTTTTTGTAAGTATAAGCAAAATGAGTGTTTATACCGTTGGCCGGAATGTTGCCACTTGTATTTATGTTTTTTTGGTTACTAATAATCACCGTCGGGATCCCGGCTTTAAAATGGTTAAAACACCCAAAATGCAAAAAATACCCATTTTTGCAGTGTTTTGGGCTAATTTGAATAATACTTAAATCAATCTTAGGAAATGTGATAATGTTAATAAAAAATTTTATATTGAAGTACTTTTATATGGAATTAGGATATTCCTTATACTATGGGCTAACTAGAGGAGGTGAAACCACCCGTAAAATTTACGTAAAATAAGAAAGAATTTTGTTCACTTTTTATTTGAATTTGAATGAACGGGGATTGTGATATTGAGAAAACTAACCCTACAATGCCTTTTGTATTCCACTTTTACAGTTGGAAATATTATACACAAGCTTGTTCAACGAAAGTTCATCAAAAATTACAAGAGAACAAGAGAATATTCATCTCAACTTATTTTCTAAATTTTACTTTGATTTAATGGCAATACAAGGCTAGTATTCACACAATCTTCATTCATGCGAATATGAAAAAAAAGAAAAGAAAATATTTTAAACCTTTTTATTGTAATTGTAATTGTAATTGGCACAAAACATCCCCCAAAAAGGTGTGATTTCGCATTTTAAGGGGTGTTCTAACACTTTTTAGATCTGTGGGACTCCGATTTACGTAATCAGTGAAAAAATAAATTTAAGTATCTGGAGCGCTTTCCGTCGTTATAGCCCCACGTTTTGAATGGGCTAAATGTATTAGTTGTAGTTATGATTAAGTTCCATGTTATATAATTAAGTATAATTTCCTTTTAAGTGCAGCTGCTGTAAATGTCTTCTTTTAATCTTGACAAATTATATAAAACTTTCGTTGAAGGTTTCCATAAACTAGTAGCGGAAAAAAAGTTTTTGTGAAGTTGATTTTTTTAAATAAGAGTTATAGAACTAATGTATGTTATAATTATACGTTATAATATTTGCTTTGACGTTATAAACTGTATACAAATATAACCTTTTATCATCAAAATATTCGTTTAGGCCTATACAAATTTGAAGAATAAATACATATTCGTTTAACTTAATTATATAACAGCTGATTTCACCCATCATCTGTAATACGCAAACAAAACCTAGCGTAGATTATACTTTGTTGTTATGTTTACAACTTCAATAAAAAATATGGCCTATAATAAAAAGTTAATAACTTCTAAATCATTTGATCTATCAATATGAAATAAAAGGCAATTAAAAGATAATATGTTTATCTTTTTTTAAATATATATAGTAATATACATAAACACAAAATCTTAACAAATATTGCTACAGTTTTAGAGTCCTTATAATTGTACACATTTACCGAGTTAAAAATCCCCGTCTGCATGGTTAGGTAGGTCTGGATAAAGTGTGTTGTTTAAATAGTATTTTGCATAAATGATGTATTTCTTATGTGTAGGCCTATCTAATTAATCCGCCTGTGATTTTTCACAGGGATTTAATAGTTTGTAAATAAAGTTAATTACATTTAAAAGATAAATAATTACAAGAAACACTGTAAGAAGAAGAAACATTGTAAGGTTATTAATGACATTGACCCCTACTTTCGTCCAACTTCTCTTTCCCGTTTACTACTTCCTGACATTTCAGTTTAACAATATAAAAAAACTATTTTAAACACAAAATTAAATAGCATCCACTGGAACACGTAACACAAACGTCAAACAAAACCTATTAACTATCGTAAGTGACTGTGTTGTGAAAGCCGGCCGAATTTGAGTTAGTCGGGTCTCGAGGGACAGTGATGCTATAACCAAAGATACAATTATCCCTAAGTTAATTAATACCCACACCAGCAAACAGCTTTCGAATAGAAATAAACTGTGAAAATAGTTACAGCTTTCGAATAGAAATAAACTGTGAAAATAGTTTTGCAGTATTGAAGGCATACAAGTTATTTTGAGATTTTTCTATCTTCTAGCGTCCACTCTCATTGCCGAGTCGGTATTGTATTTATTGTAACACTTGGTGAGCGTTCGCGCGGGGCTATAAAATGTAAGGGAGAAAAGGCTCCACATTGGTTGCCTTTATGTAAGACCACCTCTGTCCACAACATTATTTTTCTTCGGGGGTACCTAATTTTGTTTTTATTTCACGTCTGTGCTACGTATGTTTAAACGTTTACCCATTATTTTCGTGTACATTTTAGAACACTTTCAATTTTTGTAGTTGTGAAATATGACAAAATAAATAAATAAACAAATATTTATGGAAGGAACGGAATCAACACCAATTGTCTTAGATTTAATTAATAATAAAAGCTGTAGAAATATTGCAGTATTTTTTTCACAATTAAAAAAATCCAAATAGTACTTCCTTAAATAATGAATTGTTTACGTTTTAAACACGCGCTATGGTAATTTTAAATGTTAAGAAAATAACAACGAGAGTAACGGTAATATGCTAAACAATATAAATAGTCTACGGATTATTTATGTTAATTATGTAATTATTTATTACCTCTTCGTTTGAATGGCCAAAATATGGTTGTTTGCCTAAACTATATATTTCCCATAGAACTACACCATAAGACCACACGTCAGACTCCAGAGTAAATCTTCCGTACATCACACTCTCTGGCGACATCCAACGAACTGGTAGTAGTCTGGATCCACCTATCTGTATACAGCAAATACAACATGGAAATAATAAAGGGTTTTTATTGCATTAATTATATTTATTTTATATTCTAGTTTACTTTTAGTCGTACTTCATTGTGTGAAAAGCTTACATAATGACATTAATAGGTTTACTTTAAGTTGTACTAAAAACGTGCGTGAGTTTCTTAAGTTCTAGAAACAGTTAATTTAGGTTATTTCTGTTTTTGCATTTGATATTTTATAAGATCAGCTTTGAAATTAGAAATCGTTTAAAATGTACATATTTTTATAATCCCTTTTAAATACTTCATTATTGACGTCTGAGAAACGATTTAGGCCTACAAACATAAAGCTATATTTTGAACTACTATAATCTTGGACTTTTGGTCTGAATTATTGCTATTTTATCTTACACACCTTTATTGATTTATAAAAGTATAGGCTTGCCAAAGATTACATTTTTTTGTTAATTTTAAAATGAAATGCGATATAGTATTGCCTAAATGACTGAATTAAAAATATTTAATATTAAAATACAATTCATTTAAGTAGGCCTATGATTGAAATGTGTGATATTTTCTTTGGTTTTCCTAAAAGTATTTCATCTCTTTAGATAAAATATTACTTTATAGACTCTGTGCATTTACCTGTTGAAAATCAACTCCTATAAAAGCGAGTGTACGTACGTGGAGCAACATTTAATATAACAGCTGATTTCACCCACCATCTATCTGTAAACCCAGTGTATATTGTAGTTTGAGGTTATGTTTACAACTTCAATCGTTATAATTTCTTGTGAAGTAGATTTTTTTAAATATGAGTTATAGAACTAATGTAGGCCTATGCTATAATTATACGTTATAATATTTGCTTTGAGGTTATAAACTGTATATAAATATAATCTTTTATCATCAAAATATTCGTTTATACAAATTTAAAGAAGAAATACCTATTCGTTTAACTTAATAATATAACAGCTGATTTCACCCTCCATCTGTAATACGCAAACAAGACCTAGCGTAGATTATACTTTGGGGTTATGTTTACAATTACTTCAATCAATAATATAGCCTATAATATTAATAACTTCTAAATCATTTGATCTATCAATATTAAATAAAAGGTAATTATTAAAAGATAATATTTGTATCTTTCTTTAAATATATTATATAATAATATACATAAACACAAAATTTTAACAAATATTCCTACAGTTTTGTAGTCCTTATAATTGTACACATTTACCGAGTTAAAAATCCCCGTCCGCATAGTTAGGTAGGCCTAGAAAAGTGGGTTGTTTAAATAGTATTTTGTATAAATGATGTATTTCTGATGTGCATCTAATTAAGCCGCCTGTGATTTTTCACTGGGATTTACTAGTCTCTAACATTATAGACAAATTATAGACTCATTGAGCTATAATTTGTTGTTTGTAGGCTAAAGACAATGTTTTTCGCGCCCACTAGCATTGAAGCTATAAACACTTAACTTTTTACAGGTCTCATAGGTGAAGACAAAATTTCTATAATATAAAACTGCAATTTTTTGTCTAATTTGAAGCGACTACTTAGTAATTAACAATGTAACTTACCTTATAATAGTCACACGTGTAGACATCTCGACTCATTCCAAAGTCGGCAATTTTTACTGATAAATTGTCTCCAACAAGACAGTTCCGGCAGGCGAGGTCTCTATGAACGAACCTCTGCGCAGCAAGATACTTCATTCCTTTAGCTATCTGAAGGGCTATTGACAGCAAAGACTCCTGCGAAAAAAGAAATTTGAACTATAAATAGGCCTGCAGTATTACATGATTATTTAGATTTGAATAACAGGTCAGTAGTTCATTTCAATAGCAGAACGTACTGGTCTGTAATAAATATTAATTTGTCTATATAAATCTTGATCTAGGATCTCATGTTTACTCCCCCCCCCCCCTCCTATATGGAGAAAGTATTGATTTCGTCCAAATTTTCGAATTTGAATTTTTAGTGTACTTATCTCTTTTTTGTGCTCCCTGAACCCCCAAAAATTGTTTACTGGAATTATCTGTGTTGGTGCTCCCTGAACCCAAAAATATTTTTAGTGGAATTATTTGTTTTGGTGCTCCCTGAACTAAAAAAGTGTTTTTTTGTGATGTCTGTCCGTGTGTCTGTTAGGATGTGTACAGAGCTGGAGACCATACCAACGGTCCGATTTTGATGAAATTTGGTACGTAGGTATTTTTTTTCTGATATAAATATCTCCAGGTATTTTTTATTTATTTTTTTCAAATTTTGGATTTTTAAAGTATTTTACCCCTCAAAATGGCAAAAAAACGAGAAAAATCAAAATTACCCAAAAACGGCTCTAACGATTTTGATAAAATTTGGCTTATTTGTAGCCCTTAAAGTACCCAAACATAGTAAAAAACCGCATCTTTCTAAAAATCCTCGTTTAGTTTATAATAATAACTGATTTTTGGGAGTTTTTGGCCAAAAAGGGGGTTGTTTTTCCAAATATTTTCAAAACCTTTTTTCGTGCATCTATACAATAATTGACATGTTTGGTGCAAAATTGTTTGAAATCGATCGAATAGTTTTAATAATAATAATAATAATATTTATTAGTTACTCTCCTATTTTATGCCCCCCCCCCCCCTCATACTTTAATACAATTATGAATCACAGTGAATCTGTTTAATAATTTAAATATGTTTGTTAGAAAGTATGTGTCAGTTCCTGGTACTAAGAAAGGATTTTAAAATATTTCGCATTTAAGGGTTGAAATAACCCCTAAAACCATAAATACTGTTTGTTTTATATCTCAAAAACGATATGCACTAGGAATGTGAAAATTGGTACACATATTGCTCATAGGCCCTAGAGGCGCACTATGAAAGGATTTTGAAATATTTAGCGTTTAAGGGTTGAAACATCCCCTAAAACCATAAATATTGTTTGTTTTATATCTCAAAAACCATATGGCCTAGAGACGTGGAATTTGGTACACATATTGCTCATAGACCATAGAGGTGCACTATAAGAAATAATTTTGAAATATTTCGCGTTTAAGGGTTGAAAAAATCCCTAAAACCGTAAATATTAGTTGTTTTATACCTCAAAAACCATATGGCCTAGGAACATGGAATTTGATACACAATTGCTCATAGGTGCTAGAGGCGCAAAGTTTCAACTGGGAGAAAGTATGCGGCAGTTATCAGTTACCGTTTATTACTTCAGTAAGGCGTTTTTTCTGATAATCCGAAATTTTCGCTATCCGTTTATGTTCCCAGTCCCGTTGGTAGCGGATTAGAGCGGTTCTTCTGTATGTATTGAGTTCCGTAGTATCGTAATCATATATAGTTTGTTCGTCATTGACCGAACATATTTGGAAAGATGCGTTTAAAATTCATGAATTGTCACTTTTTGAAAGAAAATCTCAATTTTTAAGTAGATTATTTCAATGTATGTCGTTGTGGCACGTTATGAAATTATATTTTAGTAACTAAATTATTATTTTTTGCAACTTTTATCCACATGATGCCATAGTCAAGAAAAATTTATAAACATTTTAAGAAACAAATTTACTTAACTAGCATTATTTTGTTCAATATGAAAACCCTTAATCATTAAGTTTGTAGACCGAATTTTATTACCTTAATCTTATTTGTAATAGACCCCTACCACTTTCTATTTATTCGTTTTTTTATGCATTAATTAGCGAATTTCCATAGGAAAGATGGGCTGTTGCAGAGACTCTTATGGTGAGATCTAAGTTCGGGCGTAGTAAAAGAGCTGGTCTCCAGAACAAGTTTTCGGGTGTCATTTCCGATCCGACTGTTCACTGTGTGAAAATCGAAACAGCCAATAATCTGAGGTCACAAGATTGGATTCGCGAGCGGAACAAAGGAGCGCGTGAGTCAGGGCTGGAGGCTGAGGAGTAAAACATTGTTATAGTTGTGGACAGCGTAACTCTGAACCAGGAAAAGGCTAGCGTCTAACGGATGTGAAGTGATCCTGGTTCAGAGTTACGCTGTCCAGAACTACTATTATATTTCTTTACGTAGACAGTTATTCAGTGCCTTCGTGAGTGAAACCCTAAAACATATGAACTTATTTTTGTTTAAATTCACTCAACTCAAGTCAGTGGTTCAGCTGCGTGACCAAATAGTCTATACTTCAAATTGAATAATTCGACCACGCAGCTGAACCGCTGACGTGAGTTGAGCAAATTTCCAAAATTAAATTTATAGGCCTATGTTTTAGGGTTTCAATCAACAATTTGGGAAATAGGTCTATTCACGACGGTGCTGAATAGCTGCAAAATGGTTCGCACGCCATTCCGCATTTTAGGAATATCTTCAATACACGCCATTCTGAATTTTGGGAATATCTTCAATACACAAAGCATTGCGTGCTTCGCACGCCAACCTCCCGATAGAATCCACCACATGGCTTTGAACCGGGTAGTTCTTTGGTATTTTAAGTTTTGATCGATTTCGGGGGAACCAAGTGAGCTATAAGGTCGCTTAAAAAAACAAAATGTTCAGAATATCATACTACATTTATATTTGTAGAAAAATCTAAAAAAAATCATTCTTGTAGGAAAAATCTCAAAAAATATTTACTTCCGGTCAAAAAACGTGCTTCCGATTGTTTGATGTTTTTGGATAACGAACGCGCCCGAGCAACGTAGACACTAGACAACCAACATGTGTTCCAAATTTGAACCAAATCGGACTTAAAATGAGGTCACTAGAGTGCGAGCACATATATCTATATATATATAAAAGCGAAAACCCACTGAATCACTGACTCACTCATCACGATTTCTCAAAAACTACCGAACGGATTGAAATGAAATTTGGTATGTAGCTTCCTCTAGGGCCATAGGTGCTCACTAAGAAAGGGTTTGAAAAAATTCGAAATTTTAGGGGGGTTTTGGGGGGATCAAAGTTATTAAATCACGATTTCTTCAAAACTACCAAACGGATTGGAATGAAATTTGGTATGCAGCTTCCTCTAGGGCCATAAGTGTTCACTAAAAAAGGGTTTTAAAAAATTGGAAATTTTAGGGGGCTTTGGTGGGTAAAAATGACTAAATCACGATTTCTTCAAAATTACCGAACAGATTGGAATGAAATTTGGTATGTAGTTTCCTCTAGGGCCATAGGCGCTCGCTAAGAAAGGGTTTCAAAAAATTCGAAATTTTAGGCGGGGTTTGGCTGGATCAAAATTATTAAATCACGATTTTTAATGACACCCCAAAACGTGTTCTGGGGACCATGATCGGTGCTCATTTGCTACTCCAGACCTTGGTTCTTACCATAAGGGCCACCGCAATAGCTCATTTTTCCTATGGACTGAATAGCTGCCTACGTGTACGAAATATTTGAGTAGAATTTGTTTTCATCTCCAGACCCCGTCACACGCACTGCTTCGTTCCGCTCGCAACGGAAAAACTCGCGGGTTGGGGTTATGGACTGCGCTTTGCGAATTTGCACATCAACCTTGTGCTCTTGGATTTTGGAAAGCTTCTCTTTGTTCACAGCGGACAAATATGCTGCCCCCAAGTGAATTTGAACAGGGAACTTTTATGGTATTTTACGTTTTGGTTGATTTTGGGGGAACCAGACGAGCCTAAGGTCATGTAAAATAAGAAATTTGCTAAACAATCTCCTATATTTAAGTTTTTATAAAACCCCCAAAAATTCCAATCATGTTAGAAAAATCTAAGAAAATACTTCCTGTCAAAAAAAAGGTGCTTTCCCTTAGTAGGCAAAATATAAAGACCGTCTGTAGTTATTGTTTATCTTTTAAAAAATATCTACAGTTTTTGATACGACCAACCCATTCTGCAAGGGGTGACCACACATAAGTCTCCCACAGTAAATAAAATATCGATCCCGATAAAAATGGTTGGGTGGAAATCTAAGTATTATATACAACATTTTGTAAATCTTCTAAATACTATCTATTCCAAAGATCTTTAGTTTGATAAAATTATTGAAACCTCTAGAGAAAGATAGGGATACATTTGTTTAGTGATTAGCATA
>JAGFPH010004589.1:77399-116079 GCA_018207615.1 Philaenus spumarius | reverse complement strand
AATGTAATTTGGATTAAGCTTATTTGTCAAAATTTTTAAATAACCAGGGAAAACATTTTTATCTATTACCAAATTTAAAAATTGGATATAAAAACACAAGATTAAATCAATAAATTAGGCCTAATATCTTCAAAGATTTTGTTATTTGTAAAGTTAGCTTGTGCTCTTACCTAGGGACCCTTAATTGCTCTCTGATGATGGTAGTCCGGACTCAGAGAGTTTGGTGGAGCATTCGAGTATGTTACCTTAGCAGTGCTGAAATAAAAAACAAAACTTTTATAATTTTTGTGTTTGAACTTCAAATGTAATTTGGATTAAGCTTATTTGTAATTTTTTTAAATAACCGGGGAAAACATTTTTATCCATTACCAAATTTAAAATTTGGATATAAAAACACAAGATTAAATTAATAAAGTAGGCCTAATATCTTCAAAGATTTTGTTATTTCTAAAGTTAGCTTGTGCTCTTAAGTAGGGACCCTTAATTGCTTTCTGATGATGGTTGTCCGGACTCGAAGAGCTAGGTGAAGCATGGGAGTATGTTACCCTAGCGGTGCTGAAATAAAAAACAAAACTTTTATAATTGCTGCGTTTGAACTTCAAATGTAATTTGGATTAAGCTGATGTGTAAACAAATTGATGTAACCAGGGAAAACATTTTTATCCATTACCAAATTTAAAAATTGGATATAAAAACACAAGATTAAATCAATAAATTAGGCCCAATATCTTCAAAGATTTTGTTATTTTTAAAGTTAGCTTGTGCTCTTACCTAGGGACCCTTAATTGCTCTCTGATGATGTTAGTCCGGACTCGGAGAGGTAGGTGGAGCATGGGAGTATTTTACCCTAGCGGTGCTGAAATAAATAACAAAACTTTTATAATTGCTGCGTTTGAACTTCAAATGTAATTTGGATTAAGCTGATGTGTAAAAAATTGATATAACCAGGGAAAACATTTTTATCCATAAAAAAAATTAAAACTTGGATATAAAAACACAAGATTAAATCAATAAAGTAGGCCTAATAACTTCAAAGATTTTGTTATTTCTAAAGTTAGCTTGTGCTCTTACCTAGGGACCCTTAATTGCTCTCTGATGATGGTAGTCCGGACTCGGAGAGCTAGGTGGAGCATGGGAGTATGTTACCCTAGCGGTGCTAAAGTAAAAACAAAACTTTTATAATTTCTGCGTTTGAACTTCAAATGTAATTTGGATTAAGCTTATTTGTAAAAATTTTTAAATAACCAGGAAAAACATTTTTATCCATTACCAAATTTAAAAATTGGATATAAAAACACAAGATTAAATCAATAAAGTAGGCTTAATATCTTCAAAGATTTTGTTATTTCTAAAGTTAGCTTGTGTTCTTACCTAGGGACCCTTAATTGCTCTCTGATGATGGTAGTCCGAACTCTGAGGGCTAGGTGAAGCATGGGAGTATGTTACCCTAGCGGTGCTGAAGTAAAAAACAAATTTTTTATAATTTCTGCGTTTGAACTTCAAATGTAATTTCGATTAAGCTTATTTGTAACAAATTTTAAATAACCAGGGGAAACATTTTTATCCATTACCAAAAATTTTAAAATTGGATATAAAAACACAAGATTAAATGAATAAAGTAGGCCTAATATCTTCAAAGATTTTGTTATTTCTAAAGTTAGCTTGAGCTCTTACCTAGGGATCCTAAATTGCTCTCTGATGATGGTAGTCCGGACTTGGATAGCTAGGTGAAGCATGGGAGTATGTTACCCTAGCGTTGCTGAAATAAATAAACAAAAGTTTTTTAATTTCTGCGTTTGAACTTCAAATGTAATTTGGATTAAGCTTATTTGTCAAAAAATTGATATAACCTGGGAAAACATTTTTATCCATTACCAAATTTAAAAATTGGATATAAAAACACAAGATTAAATCAATAAAGTAGGCCTAGTATCTTCAAAGATTTTGTTATTTCTAAAGTTAGCTTGTCTTTTTACCTATTGACCCTTAATTGCTCTCTGATGACGGTAGTTCAGACTTGGATAGCTAGGTGAAGCATGGGAGTATGTTACCCTAGCGGTGCTGAAATAAAAAAACAAATCTTTTATAATTGCTGCGTTTGAACTTCAAATGTAATTTGGATTAAGCTTATTTTTAAATATTTTAAATAACCAGGGAAAACATTTTTATTCATTACCAAATTTAAAAATTGGATATAAAAACACAAAATTAAATCAATAAAGTAGGCCTAATATCTTCAAAGATTTTGTTATTTCTAAAGTTAGCTTGTGCTCTTACCTAGGGACCCTTAATTGCTCTCTGATGATGGTAGTCCGGACTTGGATAGCTAGGTGAAGCATGGGAGTATGTTACCCTAGCGGTGCTGAAATAAATAAACAAAACTTTTATAATATCTGCGTTTGAACTTCAAATGTAATTTGGATTAAGCTTATTTGTAAAAAAATTGATATAACCTGGGAAAACATTTTTATCCATTACCAAATTTAAAAATTGGATATAAAAACACAAGATTAAATCAATAAATTAGGCCTAATATCTTCAAAGATTTTGTTATTTTTAAAGTTAGCTTGTGCTCTTATCTAGGGACCCTTAATTGCTCTCTGATGATGGTAGTGAGGACTCTGAGAGCTAGGTGAAGCATGGGAGTATGTTACCCTAGCGGTGCTGAAGTAAAAAACAAATCTTTTGTAATTGCTGCGTTTGAACTTCAAATGTAATTTGGATTAAGCTTATTTGTATAAAAATTTAAATAACCAGGGAAAACATTTTTATCCATTACCAAATTTAAAAATTGGATATAAAAACACAAGATTAAATCAATACAGTAGGCCTAATATCTTCAAAGATTTTGTTATTTTTAAAGTTAGCTTGTGCTCCCACCTAGGGACCCTTAATTGCTCTCTGATGATGGTAGTGAGGACTCTGAGAGCTAGGTGAAGCATGGGAGTATGTTACCCTAGCGGTGCTGAAGTAAAAAACAAATCTTTTGTAATTGCTGCGTTTGAACTTCAAATGTAATTTTAATTAAGCTTATTTGTAAAAAAAATTATATAACCTGGGAAAACATTTTTATTCATAAAAAAATTAAAAATTGGATATAAAAATACAAGGTTAAATCAATAAAGTAGGCCTAATATCTTCAAAGATTTTGTTATTTCTAAAGTTAGCTTGTGATCTTACCTAGGGACCCTTAATTGCTCTCTGATGATGGTAGTCCGGACTTGGATAGCTAGGTGGAGCATGGGAGTATGTTACCCTTGCGGTGCTGAAATAAAAAACAAAACTTTTATAATTGCTGCGTTTGAACTTCAAATATAATTTGGATTAAGCTTATTTGTAAAAATTTTTAAATAACCAGGGAAAACATTTTTATCCATTACCAAATTTAAAAATTGGATATAAAAACACAAGCTTAAAACAATAAAGTAGGCCTAATATCTTCTAAGATATTTTTATTTCTAAAGTTAGCTTGTGCTCTTACCTAGGGACCCTTAATTGCTCTCTGATGATGGTAGTCCGGACTCTGAGAGCTGGATGGAGCATGGGAGTATGTTACCCTAGCGGTGCTGAAATAAAAAAACAAAACTTTTATAATTGCCGCGTTTGAACTTCAAATCTAATTTGAGATTAATCTGATTTAAAAAAAAAAAATTAACTGGGTGTGCTTAAGACCACACGTTGGAAGTGATAACTTCTATGACTACGGGGATTTTTAACTCGGTAAATGTGTACAATTATAAGGATTATAAAACTGTAGGCCTATTTGTTCAAATTGTTTATTTATATCCTTTATTATATATTAAAAGAAAGGTAAATATATTATCTTTTAGTTACCTTTTATTTCATATTGATAGATCAAATGATTTAGAAGTTGTTAATATTACAGTAAAGAAATTAATAATCAAATATGTTATACAAAGATGTACGAATGTTTGCGAAGCTAAACAGTAGGTATCCTTCTTTAAATTTGTATAAACGAATATATTGATGTTCAAAGATTAGTTTTATATACAGTTTATAACCCCAAAGCAAATCTTATAACGTGTAGAAGCCCATATAACTTATAGTTATAGAAGCCTACATTAGTTGTATAACTAATATATAAGAAAATTAACATCACAAGAAATTTTAATGGTTGAAGTTGTAAACATAACCCCAAAATATAATCTACGCTGGGTTTTGTTTAAGAATTACAGATGATGGGCGAAATCAGCTGTTATATTATATTAACTAATTCTTATGTGTTAATTTGATTGCTATGCTAATAAATGTAAATAATGTATTAATAATATTCCCTCTCCACGATCTGACTTGTGTCTAAACAAAAGCGTGACGCGAGATCTCGCGAGAAATCTGGCGTGATGCGAGATCTCGCGGGAAATCTGGCGTGATGCAAGATCTCGCGAGAAATCTGGCGTGACGCGAGATCTCGCGGGAAATCTGGCGTGATGCAAGATCTCGCGAGAAATCTGGCGTGACGCGAGATTTCGAAAACATAGCCAAGTCGAAAGTGCCCAACGGGCCAATAGAAGTTATCACTTCAAAAATATATAACTGGGAAAAACACGTTTATCCATTAACAAATTAAAAAATTTTATATAAAAACTCAAGATTAAATCAATAAATTAGGCCTAATATCTTTAAAGTTTTTGTTATTTCTTATAATTTCTGCGTTTGATCTTCAAATGTAATTTGGCGTGAGGCGAGAACGAACAAAAGTTCTGAAAACATATTGTGACTTTTTACTTGAAAGTTATTTTTAGCAGTAAAACTGTAACTAATTAAAATTACAACAGAGTAGAAGGGCTTTGGCTTTACTCAAACAACAAACACAAATTTGCTCTACCGTTACCGATTTCAAATTTTTCGTCCGATTTAAATATTCCATTCGTGTAAAGAAAATTGTACGGTATTTTATTTACAACCCCCATAATTATTTATAAATTTCAAGTGAAACGATTTGTAAGGTCATATTAAAATGCAAATAATTCGAATGCACAGCTGAAACCGCTGCTGTTAGTTGAGCGAATTTACAAAATTCAATTTATGCGTTTTAGGGTGCAACTATTTGGGAAATCGGTCTACTCACGAAGTCGTTGAATACCTGCCTGCGTGAACGAAATAAACAAGTAGAATTTTTTCTTACCCCAGCCTTCTACCTTGACTCATGCGCACCCCGGCTCATGCGCTGCTTCGTTCCGTTCGTTGCCAAAAAACTCGTTTTGCAGGCTCGCACATCGACCTTGAGGGCCTACAATTTTGGGCCGCTTCGCCTCGTCCGCGGCTGACAAATTCACTTCCATTTGGGGGCAAAACAAAAAATAATTAAAAAAAATATTTAGATAAAAATCTAAGTTGTTACACCCATTACATGTTAATGACAATGTTAAGGTAAACATGAATAATAAATGGATCCCAGCTGTTGTGTACAAAGCCTCGGTCATATATCATAAGCTTACCAAATGGTAGACAAATTTAAAGAAATAGAAAAGATATTATCAAAGATAATTCTAAAAGTTTTAGTAACAACCCTAACATAAAAAAATATATATTTTGATGATGAAAATAGATTTAAGGAAACTGTTAGTTTAAATTAATATTGTGATCCTGATCAACTGGTCATAAACAAAGAAGATAAATTGACTGCCAGATATGGCAGAATAGTAAAACAGCCAGATAGGCTTGAATATTGTTAATTTTGTTTATAGACGGAAAAACTATGTTATTGTATGTGCATATATTTGGATTAAAATTAGTTTAAATTAGTCAGTGATTCTTTTTAGTTTTTAAATGTAACATGTACTTACTTATTTTTATATATTAAGAGAATTTTATGTTGAAATTTGTAGTGTAATAGATATTAAGTTATGTAAATCAATAAGAGCTACTGTCAATGTCCTACAACAGGCTAGAGACTGCAATATTTTAACTGATTAATAAAACAGTTCATAGTACATAATCAAGGAATGAAGAACTCATTAATTTTACCTAACTTACAACAGTTTGTTGTTAGCTGGAATAATATTTACGTTCCTCCTGGACAAAAGGCCGAAGCCGAGCATTGGCCTAGAGGGTTGCCCTCCTGTAAACAACATAAAATGAAAAATGTTTGTTAAAAACTTAGATAATGTATTTGTTACTATGACACAGCGAACACATAAGACCAAAAGAAGGGGTATCTTGGCGCCATAATTACTCAATCAGTAAATCGAAAACATCCAATAGTATCTCTATTAAATAAATTATTCATTTCGTTCACGCAAAAACACTACTGCGCATGCGTCAGGATCTAGGTTTACAATATTCTGTTTGCATTTGCTTCGCCGCGGGTGTATTTGAGCGAAACGAGTAGGAGATAAAACCATCGAGTGTATGTAACAACTGTAAACCGAGTTGTTATCAAACTCTTAATTGCAAAACGCTATCAAAAATATAATTTGGTCATGTTTATCGTCAACAGTATGTATATTATTGGCAATTATCTCACCTTCTTAAAATTCACGATTTTCATTGTGTACATTATTTTTAATTTACGTAAATCTTCAAACTCTGTGATCATGAAGTTGCTCAAACTTTGTGGAGGTAGGAGACTGTTTTCAAACAAGTCAGGTGTCACCATTTACCTCGTACTTACAGCCTTTTGTCTAGTTTGTTATATTTGTTAGTCTTCCACATTTAATTCTGTCCTCGTTACATACGCCTTGCTGTTTTATCTTTAAACGATCTAACAAGTTGATAATGCTTATTTCGATTTTCCAAGCAAAATAGTTGATTTTGTAGCACTATTCTTCTACAACGATGAAGGTTCAATCTGGAGGAGTATCTCTTCTAGAAACTCCAAAGCAGAATCTAGACTTTAATCTCCCAACAAAGTAATACAAATGTATATAAAAAAAATTGCGAGCTTGGTGATCATGTGGGTATTTTCAGACCGAAGGACCACCATTGAGGTTACTTCCAGTCGGGTAGATGAACGTACTTAGATTAGGTTTGCACACTAAAACTGAAGGTTTCACATACTTTTATATAGGTGCTAGATTCATGAATTTCAGTTGATCTAAATGTAATACCGTATTTTTAATCTGAACAAGAAATTACATACCATTTTAAGAGTAACGGCTTAAGATAACTAAATTAAAATTCTTATAACAGTAGTGTATATAACATTAGGTACTGAGAATATCTAGGTAAACAAAAAACAATCAAACGATATAGTCCATTCGTTCCCGCGTGACACCTAAGACATTTGAGACCCTCGCTCTCGTATGCACATTCACGGGGCACACATAAACTGCCCCGATATTTTAGGCACTTTTGAAATGAAGAAACTGCCCCGCTCATTAAAGAGGATCAAGAAGGGTCGCCTCGCCTGACCAGAAATATTGTAATTGCCCCAACTTTCTACCTGACACAGGTACGGGATATTTCCCTCCGATAGTTGCATATAGCCCAGTCAATAAAGGGCCAAACATAGTGAATGTCGGAACTTTCTCTGGTAAAGCTGAATTTTCTCCCAGTTGTAGATCACTATTAGAGAGACAATTTCTCAAAAGTCCCCGAAAATTCCAATGGAGCTTCCCCCCCTACCCCCCTTTAAGTTTAAAAATCTAGACTTTTACTCATACAACTTGTATCTCATACAACTTTTTAACCAAAAGTTTGTTAAGGTTATTTTATTTACAGTTTTATTCCCTGATAAATATTCTACAACTTTTATTGTAAGATAGTTTATGATAAGTACAGAAGTCTTTCCGTAAATTAACGAAATGTTGTAAAAAACATATTTTTTAGCCACCTATCTAAGATTTTGCAAAACCATATTTTTATTCGTCACCAAATGAAAAAATGCTTCGGATTAAAGTTGTAGCACATATCTTCCTGAGTACATTGGTATATAAACATATATAGTTATGTGTATTACTCAACTAGTAACATAGAAAGCAGTAGATAGGTTTTGAGCGCGTGAGCTCCCGGGAGTCGGCGGGCGTAGGCGAAAGGCGCGTTATCTCACGTTTGCCTATTCAATTAGAGTTTAATATTGTAATTATAACATTTATTTTTAACACTTATAATCGTGCTAGCCTATAGTGGGCCCACATTTATTTTGTAATTTAGTAATTAGTTGTGTATAATCAAAATATCATTAAAGTGACATGTTCAGTAAAAGTTGTTTTTCTGATTGTGTCATTTAAATAAGGATTTGAATTTTATCAATGAAAAAATGCTTCGGAAAAAGTTGTAGCACATATATTATTGAGTTTATTGGTATGGAAACATGTACAATTATGTGTATTACTCTACTAGTAACATAGAAAAAAGTAGGATGGGCGTGCTCGAGGCTTGAGCGCACAGTCTACGGTATTCTTTCGTGGTCTTTACTGTAGTAGACATAAACAAAGTGTCAGTTCAGTTTGGCGGTGTGTTAAGTGAGTTTCGTCCTGTGAATTTCAATTTTATCTTTTGTATTTGAGTGTTTTGTGTGTGACAATGTAAATAAGTAAGACAGTGGTTACAATGTACTGTGCAGCGTTATAATAAATTGGGACTCTACTGTGTTTTCAAGAGCTAGCAATGTAGAGTAAGTAACTAGACAAATAATTTCTAAATCCTGAAAGACAATGGTTATTTTAGTTAAATCGAAGACTGTATCGTTAATGTACTAAGGAGATTTCACAATGAGTTTTAATTTATTATTTTTAGATAGTTTTAAATTGTAATTAGTTTTATAACTTTGTAACAATGGACACGTTAAAATATTCTTGTGTTTTTTGTGGGGAACAATTAGAAACGAATACTGTAGTGGTTGAGAAGGGGCTAAAAACTATTATTGAAACCAGTTTAAGAATCAATGATGGATTAAATGAAAAGTTAAAAGGTCAACAAAAGATAACCGTTCACAAAAGTGTAGACTAAACTATACACGGCCGACAACAGTTGTAGTAACTATCAGGAAATCGGAGATCCCTAATATAAATTTACCTTCAACCTGATAAAGAAGTGCTTTTTAAGAAGTACCGAAGAGCTATTTGATTTTAAAAGTGATTGTTTTCTTTGTTTAAAAAATGCTAAGATCGATACAAAAGCCCCTTCGCAGCGTAGAAGGCTACTGATACAAAGTACAAAGCTACTGATAGAAAGTTACTGATAACATCTGGTAACAACGATAGAAATAAGAGAAAACATTCTAAAAAAAGTGTGATGAACGGGAAGATCAGTGGGGAGAAAGGGTTAAGACCAGACTTCTCAGCGTCAGTGATCTTGTGGCACCTGAAGGAAGATACCATAAATATTGCTACAGGGATTTTTGTACATCCAAACCAACAAACATGTTAGCTAGTAGTCATCAGACACAGTTAAAAGATTCATTTTACAAATTGTGCAAACATATAGAGGAAAGTGACGAATGCCAGTTTACGTTAAAGGAACTGCAAGACCTTCTAAAACAGATTTCTTGTTTACAGGAAACATATTCAGATCGTCACCTTAAAAATCTGCTAAAAGAACATTTCAAGGACCGCTTATTTATTTCAAATGTAAGTAGGAGAAAAATGTATTATGTTTGTCTGATTATGCACACAAACTTGTTGACCAATGGTATAAAGAAAGAGACTTGGATCATATGACAGAACGTTTGCCGCAGATATAATAAGAGAAGAAATTTAAAAAATGGCATACAACAATCAAACATATCCAACTTTAGATGACATCAGAGCTGGAGGTGATACTCTAGTTCCAGAAAGTTTGAAAACTTTCACGAGTAGGGTTACGAAGAAGAAGACAGGCGATGGGCGTAAAACAGAGCGAAAGTGTACAGTTATAAATCATGCTATAATTTCTGCTGTAAGACCTAGGTCGTTTTTGTCCCCTGTCCAAACCGGAATAGGACTAACACTAAATAGGCTTTATGGTTCTAAACACCTCATTTATGTCCTTGCATCAATGGGTGTCTGTGTTTCATACAAAGAAGTTAATCTATATATGAGTTCATTTATAAAAGCAGGTTCGCCAAAAATAAGTGATGAAGCATATGTTTATGACAATATGTCATACAATATGTTTATGACAATGCAAATTTCAATGTACGTACGTTGGACGGGTTAAACACCTTCCTCGCAATGGAGGGAATAAAGTGTATTACACCAAGTACGAGTGTCGAGACACAAGTGGAGGTAGAAAGAATCGCGTCAGGAACATTTATTCCTGAAGCTGTTTGTATTCTTACCTATGATAAAAACAAAAACCCAAGTGGTCTCTCAAAAATAATAATCGAGGATATTGATGATTTGAAAAAGGACATACGAATTGAATGCAAAACAATGAACGCGATGTTTCCAATCAATGTGATGTGGCTAGCCACTTCAAGCATACAGCCCGGATGGAACGGTTACATGACCTCGGCAATGAGAACACAGACTGCGAAGCTACCTACATACTAGGAGTTCCATTTGTAAACATGGACCCAAGTAAGAAAAGTTCCCTTAGATCAAATTTTGATCTAGCAAAATTACCTCCAACGTCTGAGGCATGTCGTGAACATTCGCTGAGAGTATTTACGCAAGTTCAAAAATGGTTAGGTAATAGTCTTGATGCTACAAATTGGGGCTGGAAAATGGATAATGTGAAAGAAATCAGAGGAACCAAAAGAACATTAAAACCAATTCCTAACTCTAAGCCCTTTGCTCCAAACGAACTCCTGTACTTAGTGTCATGTTCATGTAAACAAGGATGCGGACACTACTGTGGATGTAGAAAAGTGAACCTGAGTTGCACTGCAATGTATGAGCACTGTAGTGGCTTATCTTGAGTAAATTCACACTTGTATTCAGAAGAAGCTGTTGAATTTTCTCATACAGATTAATTTGTAAATAGTATCAAAGAGACATGATACCAAACATAAAAATTATTTTTATGAGTTACAATAATCATGACGTGTAAATATGAAATCAGTGTATATAATATTTGTGGTGGGTGGGAGGTCCGTGATGCTGTTTTAAAACACGAGTTAGACAGTAGTTCGTTATTTAAAACAGCTGCCGGTTTGGAGAATCCGGGACACGGCGGGTCCATATGTGGTGGATAATGGAATGGCCTGATATACAAGGCTAGGTTAAATCCCCCGAACCAAAACTGGCATACAAATGTGTACAATAATTAATTATGAATAAAATTCATATCCGTATTTCAATAATGACACACAATCAGAAAAACAATTTTTACTGAACATATCACTCTAATGTTATTTTGATTATACACAACTAATTGTTAAATTACAAAATAAAGGCGGGCACACTATAGGCTAGCACGATTATAAGTGTTAAAAATAAATGTTATAATTACAATATTAAACTCTAATTGAATAGGCATACGTGAGCTAACGCGCCTTTCGCCTACGCCCGCCGACTCCCGGGAGCTCACTCGCTCAAAACCTATCTACTGCTTTCTATGTTACTAGTTGAGTAATACACATAACTATATATGTTTATATACCAATGTACTCAGGAAGATATATGCTACAACTTTTATCCGAAGCATATTTTCATTTGGTGACGAATAAAAATATGGTTTTGCAAAAACTTAGATAGGTGGCTAAAAAAATATGTTTTTTTACAACATTTCGTTAATTTACGGAAAAACTTCTGTACTTATCATAAACTATCTTAAAATAAAAGTTGTAGAATATTTATCAGTGAATAAAACTGTAAATAAAATAACCTTAACAAACGTTTGGTTAAAAAGTTGTATGAGATACAAGTTGTATGAGTAAAAGTCTAGATTTTTAAACTTAAAGGGGGGGTAGGGGGGGGGGGAGCTCCATTGGAATTTTCGGGGACTTTTCGGAAAATTATCCTCTCATCAAAGTCTATCAACCTTGAAAAAATCAGCTTTACCAAAAAGAGTTCCGACACAGAACCTTTATTTACTGGGCTAATATTCCTTGCTGTAGCAACCAACTGATTGGAAGGCATACCAATAAATATTAGGTTCGGTTAGGTTAGGTTAGGTTAGGTTTGGTTGGGTTAGGTTAGGTTAGGTTGGTTTGGTTTGGTTTTAGAAGACTGCAGTCACTGTCAGGACGCAGGGACAAAAGATGTTTGAATTGAATTATAAGCATTTTTCATAGATTTTCGTTAGTGATTGCCTTTAGTTTGTTAATCTAACCTAAAAAAATCACTTTTTTCCCCAGTCCCGTAGTGACTACCTGCCCGGGCGCTTGGGGCATTTTCAGCATTTCTAGTCTGTCGAGGCGACCCTTCCTAATCCACTTTAATGAGCGGGGCAGTTTCATCGTTTCAAAAGTACCCAAAATTTCGGGGCAGTTTCACTACGCCCAGTTCATTCGTTCCTGCACGGCACCTTAGAGATTAGCATACCCTCGCTCTCGCACGCGCACTCACGAGCACCCGGTCCCCACACCCTTGATCGGTTCGACGCAGGTAGACAGCTTCATGATACAGTTAAAAATTATGACACATTTAAATTGAATGTTAATCCAAATTAAAATATGATTTTCGTAATCTTCGTTAAATTTCGAGAAAAATGAGTCCACTTAACTTATAGTTACAGTTAACAGTGTATCGCCGAGGAAGTTTATTTGTACACCTATTTTAGTCAAACTAAAATATTGCAGTATTAAAATTAGTTGAATTTAAATTTGAGAATGACACTTTAATATTATATAGATTCGGTCACCAATGATGAAAAATTATTAATGATAACATTGCAATTAATGTTAAATAAGTGCAAGATATAAAATAACTGCAATATATTTATTGGTTTTATTCGTTCCGAACATATATAAATAAAAAACCAGTTTATTAATAGATAAAAACAATTATAACAAAAATAAATACTTAATAAATGGTTATTTTAAATAACTTTAAACGAATGCTATATACAATACAATAATGTTTGTCTTATGATTTACTTTTTACATATATCTTGTAAGAAATAAATTAAAAAATTTCTAGCTCTCTAGTCTTAATGGATGTATAATAATAAATATTTATTGTTTTAGGGGTTGTTTCAACCCTTAAATCAAAATTATTTATAGCCTATGTCTCATTCCAGGTCAAGATCTGTATGTGTGCAAAATTTCAATCAAATCCATCCAGTACTTTTTGCGTGATTGACAATCAAACAAACAAACAAACAGACACACATACAAACTTTCACATTTATAATATTTAGTAATATAATGTTGATTATCTTGTTTTGTGACGTATGTTTTTGTTTTGTGAATGAATGTTTGTGTATGTATATAATTTTGTATAATTGATCATTTGTGTTTTAAAATGTAAAGTCCAGCTAACTGTTCATTTAAATACCAGTTTCTGTTAGTTTGTTTTCTTTTAAAAATTGTTCAATGTAATATTAAGGCGATCCGCCACCAGTTTTTTGAATTTTTTGACAATTTTTTAAAATTAATTTTTTGTATACTTCATATTTTTCTGAATATGTGTGCATATTTTTAGGCCTTTGTGATAATTTTTTCATACTAAAATAAATTAAATAAAACGGCAGTGCAATTCGTGATTTTGCGAATTTTAATTTTATTATTATTTATTAATTATTATTTTAAGATTTCCCTTCATTAAATTGTTGATTAGTAGGTAAGAAATAAATGGTAAAAATTTCACTAGCTTATCTCTAGTAGTTCCTGAGAAAACTGTGTACCAAGTTTGACAAACACAAATTTCAGGAAATCGCATTTAAGGGGACTGCATCATAAACATCTCACACATACAATTCATACAGATTCAAATATATCAGGATATATTGCATCTAGATGACGTTCGAGATCCATGGAAAAGTACTCAAATATGCCAAACCAAAAGAGGAAGAGCATAAGAAAGCCAGGGAGCTTTTAAGGGACATTTTTACATCTTGCACTCAATTTTTATCTTTAAACGTCGTTTACCGGTAACTGTATTTTTAAATATGTTTTGTTGAATAAAATTGTAACTAATTGACCTATGCCTTTCAAATTTTTACCACTTTTCTATAGTAATATAATGAAGTTTTTGCGGAATCTAGAACCTTCTATCACTATTGATTTATTTTTTATAAATAAAAACATACAATTATTTTGGCAAAAATCTAAATTTTCTTATTTAACCTGTGGTTTTGTTTGTAATTGGGTTAGGAAGGTTTAGATACCGCAAAAGTTTCATTATTTTATGTAGATCAAAATAAAAAAAAGTTCATTAGAATAACTTAATAAACAATGAAAATATATCAAATTTTCGAAAACTCGAAAAAAAGTTTAAAAACCAAATAAAAATTATAATAAAAAAAATATTGTTTTATTTTTCAGTATAAATCCTCTAATTAGTGCCCTGTTAACATATTATAATGCTCAAAATAAAAATTGGCAAAGAAACAAAAAAAAGTTATAGATAGTGGCGGATCCCCTTAATTTCTAATTAAATTTTCTGTTTTATATTACTATTCTTATTATTTGTTTACTATTATAATTTGTATGTATGTATTATAATGTAATTAATTATGTATAAAGGAATTAGGTGGTAGAGAGGCCTAGACAGTCCTATAGGAATATATACCTTTAAATTTTCGTATTTGTATTTAAATAGTTTTTGCCTTACGTTTATGCTATGTCAGTCAGTCATTCAGTCAGGACAAAGCAGCTTATAATTATAGATTGTACATTTGTTGCACAATAACCTTTTAAGTTATTGCAAAAACGATTCAGTTGATGTTATAACTACCCACTTTTTCCAGAATGTCCATGAGTTCGAGACACCGCTTTGTTTCACTCTCCAAACATAAATCGACCAATATCAGAGCAGCTGAGTTTCTGACAGAGACATCTGGTTCTTGATCAAGGTGTTCGAGATGAGGTAGCACTATACGTTTGACTAAATCATTTTCGTAAATAGGCCTGTTGGTTGTTACAATATTAATTTAAAAAAACACAACAATAAAATAAAATAGTTTCTGATGGCTTGAATTATTATTTATCTTGGTTTGGTGAGTAAATGAACAGCAAAAATAAGTCGAAAAGCGTCTGGGCAAAGGTATACGACAAGGGTAGCTAACTATCATAAAATAAATTAATGACTTTAACAAAAACAACTATTGCCATTTTGAAACTGTACAAAACTAAGTGTTTGTTTTTGCAACAATCGTTAGTAATTTGAAATGCAAATGTGAAATTTCAACTGAATATGTTATCTACTTACAAACTCATTATGTTATTAACACCAGTTGATGCTACTGCATTTTACATCCGAGTAGCCCTTTATGATGAGAATGAAAAGATGTTAATGCACTAATGCCTGGTTGCAAAAACATTCATTAAATTTTTTGAAGACTCTTTAAATGTAATCTCTCTTTAAAGGCGTGTCGATCATAAAACTGAGTTGTATGTTAAAACTGAATTGTATGTTCACAATTTCCGTTAAAATAATGGAACTTTAAAATTGAATGTACCTTTAAATGTTTTGCTGCATAAACATGTACAAATTTAGTAGACCATTATACACCTGTTAAACAGACACTTACAAATTAAAAGTAAGCTTCGGAGGTTAAGTTTTTAAAAATTGATTACAACGAGGTCTTTGAGTAAAATGTTTACCCGTAGGCTCTGTACATTTACCATGTTAGATATCCTTAACGGAATATATTATTCAGTTAGATATAGTTGTTGTAGGAGTAAGTAGCTTCTTCTGAAGAACGAAGTAAACAAAAACAATTGTAAAAAATATACATTTTCAAAGATTTCTAACCTCAAAACAAGTCATCACCGTAACCTACATTAGTTCTGTAACACATAAAACATAATATTTTTTCACATGTATATCAAATTAATCTGCACATGATTTATGATGGGATCTTACTTCACAAAATAATAAAAACTGTTTTAGTAACTTTTTATTTAAAAAATGTTGTTTTGATCAAAAGTAATATGAATAAATAATAATTATGTTAAGCCAAAAATATTTTGCAAAAGTATATCCAATTACTGTTGTCATTCAGTCATACCTGTTGAATACTTTTAGTATTGAAATATTCTTAAAACGTGCTATCTTATTTCTTGCTTACAAACAATCAAAACTCTAGTTTTCTATAAAAATAAGATTATCCATTAAACGTCTAAGTTAATTAGTCTACCAGTTAATTTTTTGATTAAAGAAACAAATGTAACCAAATGTTATGTTACCAACTGTTATGTTGAATTTAAACGAACTTAAAGATTATTTACAACTGGAAGTAAATTTCATAAAATTTTAAAATAACTTAAGATGACTTCTGTCGTCAAAGTCCTTTATTTACTCGGTAAGCGAGTTCATCTACCTTACGTTTTAGTTTGACTTTTTGGCGGTGAGTTATGGCTATACAAGTTAAGCCTACATGTAACTCAATTGTACTATCTTAACATACCACCGAAAAAGGAGTCTCAAATAATTAAAAATTCAATTACATTATTAACTTCATTTATTTTACAACATACAATGAAATATCTGAATTCAAATTTACTTTTTAGGTCTAAGAAACATACACAAAACCAAGCTATTTAATTCATTGAATTAAAAATACGAGTATGTAGAGTATAAAAGAAATTAATTTTAAACAATCAAAAATGTATGAATTCTTGTAAACGGATTTTTCTTTACACTGAGTACAGTCTAAAATAGAATTTTATAATTTCTCAAATCAACACACTATGTTTGTCATTTTTGTCTCAACCAATCTTCAAATTAAATGCACAATATTAATTGATACAGCGGAAATGTTAGTGACAAATCAGCAAACTTTACTAAAATAATTACAAAATATCTAATTTAAAATGCTTTGTCTTCACACTTAGCCAGTCCAAAATAGAATTTTATAATTTGTCAATACAACAAATTTTAGAAATACACGACGAGTTCCTATTTTCGTTTTAACAAACCTTGAAAATGCAGAAAATTGATGTAACATAAAATGTTAGAATTACTTAAATCAGAAAAGACATCTTAAAAAAAATCAAAATCTCTCATTTCTTTTTAAATGCTTTTTTTACAACGAGGACAGTCCAAAACAGTATTTTATAATTTGTCAAACGCGACACATTCTAGAAATACAATTTTAGTTATAATTTCTTTTAAAGATATTCAGAAAATATTTGGTCGACTTAAATCAGCAAAGATATGTTAAAAAATTCAAAATCTCTCACTTCTTTTTAAATGCTTTTTTCCCACAACAAGAACAGTCCAAAACAGAATTTTAAATTTTGTTAAACACAGTAAATTTTAGAAATACACTTTTAGTTCCAATTTTTCATTTAACCGAAATTCAGAAAATATTTGATCGACTTAAATCAGCAAAAATATGTTAAAAAATTCAAAATCTCTCATTTCATTTTAAATGCTTTTTTCACACTACAAGAATTTTGTTTTTGCCAAACACAACACATTTTAGAAATACACTTTTAGTTCTAATTTTTCATTTAACCTAAATTCAGAAAATATTTGATCGACTTAAATCAGCACAGCCATATTAAATATTCAAAATCTCCCATTTTTTTTAAACGCTTTTTTCACAAGAACAATCCAAAACAGAATTTTCCAATATTTTAGAAATACTGTTTTAGTTCACATTTTTCTTTTAACCAATCTTAAAAAAAATGTTTAAATGTCAAATCAACAGAGAGCTTCAATAATTCACCATTTAAATATCTTTTTTCCCACAAGAAGACAGTCCAAATTAGAATTTCACAACATGTAAGGACATCGCACTATAGAAAAACACTACAAGTTCTCACTTTTGTAGATATTCAATCTATTTTTAAAATATCGCAGAAAAAAAACACAAACTGTTCCATTGATGTAAATCAGCATGTAAATAATAAAAAATGTTGGTATTCCGTTTAAACTTACCGCCCTCTTCGATCAAAGATGCTCATACGTCGCACTTTATTGACAAACCAATCAATCAATTTTTGTAAAACACAAAACTATAATCTTGACTAAACAAACCACCACAATACTTTGTTTCATTTCCATAACAATTTTTACTGGAACCACAAACGAGGGCTATAAATTACTATGAACATTAGGAGAAGAGAAAAGACGCAATCAAACACATCGGCTACTAAAGACCAAATTTTGACTGGATTTATGGAATCGCCGAAAATGGAGGCTATAAAACCTCGTCTTCGATTATATAAATCAAAGAACATGTAGTAGAAGACGAATCCAAAGACGGCAGATAGAAACATTTCAGTCAACATCGCTTGTAGCTAGAAGTACAGATCAACGAGAACTGATGGATTGAGATGGTGTGACGTGTAGGTTTGGTTGTCAACCAATCACAATGCAGGATATTTTGTCAGGAATTTGCTGATAGACCGTGACTCATGTCTTGGCAAAGAAGTTATTGGTTAATAATCAATAGTGAGTCATTGTGTTAGTGTGTTGGTCTTATCAACATACATGTATTGAATACTGCTGACTAAGAAGGTTAGCAATTACGAGGAGTCCTTACAATAATAATGTATTCACAACCATTCTACCATACTTTACCATTTTATTCAGAAAGTCAAAACTAGCAAATAATATAAAGATATACTTTATTATTATCACAATCTACATATATATAATCCAAATACCGACTCGCTCATCACGAAATCTCAAAAACCACCGAACGGATTGGAATGAAATTTCGTATGTAACTTCCTTTAGGGTCGTAGGAGCTCGCTAAGAAAGGCTTTAAAAAAATTCAAAAATTGTAGTTGTTGGTGTTTGGGGGTTCAAATTTACAAAAAAAAAAAAAAAAAAAAAAAAAAACACCAAACGGATTGGAATTAAATTAAGTACGTAGTATAACATTTTAACACAGTTAGGAAATAAATAGATTTATGAAAGTTAAAGAATCCTGGCAAACAAAACTTAAAAGATTATGAAAAGTTAAATTCACGAAATTAGCCTAATTACTAACCTCAAAATTCAATTTCAACAAAATCAATTAATGAACAATAAATTAACTTCGGGAAATTTTATATATTAAAAAAAATAACAGTAAACACTCGTATAATAACTAAATAAAGCTAAATAACACTTAACTTACCTTTTTCTTACAAAACAAATAAATATACAAACCAAGATTTAAGTTACAAAATAGATGAAATGCAACAACGATAGTTTATTAAACAAAGTGTTAGACATTAAAAATGTGTTTAACCAAACAAAGTAAGGTTAGTAAAGATTGGAAACAATTTATACTCGTCACGGCAACGATATATCGGTCAAACCGAATCGAAAAATATGAACAGCTGTTTGATACATCACGACTAAGTGTACATTTTATATGAACATATAAAAGTGAATATTTAAATATTTCGGACAATTTAAGATAAATAAAGGTTGGATATGAGTATAAACATTGTAAAAGCATATATATCTATAACAAATCACAGTAAAAATATTTCAAAACATCAGCCAGCTTAAGACAAAGTAAGGAAAACTAATGTTAACGATACTTGGAGGGGTATCCACTGTAGCCCGGGTCTTTTGGGAAAAAAACAAGCCAAAAAATACTTGTCCATCTAGTCATTGTACAGTTCAGATGTATTTAAAAAATCTCACAAATAATTCCAAGTAAAAGAAACAAGTGTATGTATTATAAATAGACAAAGGAAGAGAGTATAAATAAAATTGGCATCAGGAAAATAAAAAACTCTAAAGTATATAATTGAACAAACTGGTAAAGTAACAAAATCAAATTTTTGATCTTCTGTGAAGGTAATATCCGACCAAATTCTTATTTTCTACTTACAAAAACAGCAACTATCAAATTCAGTGATAAAAAATAAATAGATAAAACCATCGTTAATATTAAAACATAAATTATTTGGCGAACTTGAACATTTAGGACTTTTTAACATTCAGTAATTTTAAGCATTCCATTGCGTTAGTTGTAAAAGATCTATATTCTGATTGCTTATTTAATAGGCCAAAACCCTTTAACCCGAGATAAAAGAGTTACATACATATATTGTTATTTTGTATATAATTTGTCATTTGTTTAATGTTCAATACTGTCCAAATTGTATAAAATAAAGTGGTCTGTAAAGGGTAGAAGCCTAAGTACTATAAGAATTCAATAATATATTTTTTACACAATAAATAAGACTTTGTTACAACAAAAAAGCCTATAGTTATTGATTTCTCAAATAGGCCTAGTTTGTAAAGTTATTCTGTTCCAAAATCACTTACCAACTAGTGGTAAATTATTAAAAATAGTACAAAGTAAATTCTCAAATATTACAATTTCGACACACCAAAGTGTGGCCATTTGACTTTATCAAATATTATAAAACTTTTAAATATTATAATTTGGCATCTGAACGTGCTGGCTTAATTGAATAAGTAAATATTAGTAATATAAAAGAGAAGAAATTGTTATATTATACTAGCTTCCTCTAGGGAGTAGGCCAGTCATATAGTACATTAAAATCGCAAACTAACGGCTAGTTCTGATTTTTTAATATGTTGTTAGGACCACTACCAGTAGTGTATATTCAAGTTTGCAGCTTCGAAAGACCTGTGCTAACTTCGTAGCACAGGTCTTTTTCGCGAAAAACCGCGAAATTTTCGCACTTTTTTCAGTTTTTCCACTATATCTACTAAACTATGCGTTTTTTCATAAAAGATGTTATTTAAGTTTTTAAATTAGATTAAATTTGCTAAAATTTGAGACCAGAACTAACTCTGTAGCGCAAAGATCAGACCCAATACAGCCCTCCAAATTTGACAATATTTTTGCAAAAAAGTGTAATTTTTTAATTTGGTTAACTTTGGACCCCAAAATCGGGGAAAATGCTAATTTTAAGGGGTAAATCATAATAAAAGATGTTGTAGCGAATGTTATTAGCTTTAATTTAAGCACAAAATTACGTCTGTAGGTCCAACAAATAAAACAATATCCCGGTGAAGTCGACATTATTTCGTTGGCGCGCGACGAGTAATAGAAACTAAACTGAGAATGAGAATGAAAGAACCCCATTTGTGACCGAAGGACTGTTGCAGGGGAAGGGAGGGAATACCTGCCTGCCTACCTTTTCAGTTATACGGAAAAGAGCGCAGAGCTCCCCTTCTAATCGTCCTTACATCATCACTTTCTTTTCAAAGGCGTAGGTCCTTGACCGAGCTCTCACACATTTTATTTACATTGCTAATTGATCTATATAGGTTTTTCTAGATTTGTGATGTTTGATTAAACAGTGAAGAGGGATGGGGGAGCTGCAGTTTTTTTAATCACATTCAACTAACGAAAGACACATTTGAAGAATTTCACCTGTGCTTAAGTCAAATAACCCTCAAACCATCGTAAGAACTCAACAGAGCCAATTTGTGAAAAATTAAGTTTTTCCATTTTTTAGATTTTTAAGCATTGTGCAGAAACTGTTAGACCTACAGACGTTGTTTTTTGCTGAATCTGACGATTGCGAATCATCCACGAAGCGGGCAAAATGAACTATTCCAACCCAACAATATGTCTCGTAAATATGCATATAGATATATAAAAAATCTTTTGAATTAATTACATTGTAAATACATTATTAATAGACTAAATATATATTTCTGGCTGATTTACATGATTTTCATTTCAAAATACATCGTGAGAACTCATCAGAGCCCATTTGCGAAAAATTCAGTTTCCCATTTTTTGGATTTTTAAGCATTGTGAGGAAACTGTTAGACCTACAGACGTCGTTTTGTGCTTAAATAAAAGCTAATAATATTCGCTACAACATATTTTCTTATAATTTACCTCTTAAAATGTTAAAATGAGTATATTCCCCGATTTCGGGGTCGAAAGTTGGCCAAATTTTAAAATTACACTTTTTTGCAAAAATATTGCCAGTTTTGACGGGCTGTATTGGGTCTAATCTCTGCGCTACAGAGCTGGTTCTGATTGATCTCAAATTGTAGCAAATTTAATCTTCATTAAAAACGTAAATAACATCTTTTATGAAAAAACGCATAGTTTAGGAGATATAGTTGAAAACCTAAAAAAAGTGCGAAAATTTCGCGGTTTTTAGCGTGCTACGAAGTTAGCACAGGTCTTTCGAAGCTGCAAACTTGGATATACACTACTGGTAGTGGTCCTAACAACATATTAAAAAATCAGAACTAACCGTTAGTTTGCGATTTTAGCGATTTTTAGTGTATTACTTGACTGGACTATAAGTAATTGCTAAGAAAGTTTTTAAAAAATTAGAAATTTTAGGGGTGGGGGGGGGGGCTGGGGGGATCAAAGTTACTAAAAAAAAACTATCGAATGGATTGGAATGAAATTTGGTATGTGGCTTCTTATAGGACCCTAAGTGTTCGCTAAGAAATGTTTTTAAAAAATTTGAAATTTTAGGGGTGGGGGGTTTGGGGATAAAAGTTACTAAAAAAAAACTATCGAACGGATTGGAATGCAATTTGGTATGTAGCTTCCTTTAGGGCCCCAAGTGTTCGCTAAGAAAGGTTTTAAAAAAATTCTAAATTTTAGGTCTGGGTTTGGGGGGTTAAATTTACTAAAAATCCCCATAAGAAATACATAGTATAATATATATTTTTAGTTAATATACATTTAACTTCGATTTGTCTATCCGTGCAAAGCCGGATCGGGCCAGCTAGTTTTTCTATATATTTAAGTAAAACATATGTGAAAATTAGAAATATTAAAATCCAACTGTTTATTTGTAAGTAAAGAAATACGGCGAAGTGAAGTAAATAAAAATATTCGTAAAATATACAACGTGCAGTGTAACGAAATTCCAGCATTTTCAAAAAGAAAGGATACGTTTTAAGAAAAGCAAAAAGGAATTATTACGACCCAGGCTTCGGTCGAGGACAGTCATTTACAGACGTCACTCCGAGATTCCATCAACGAATATCAATGCAGATAGATCGTAACTAACCCTAGAATTCCACCGAGACGTGTTATTAAAACCTTAGAGACAACATTGAAGTTTACTTAGCGGTGGTTTATTTAACCAGCAAATAAAACAATCCAACATATTGGTGAGATCTAAACTTTTTGTATATTCCATTTTTGTTACGATAATTTCAAACTTTGAAAGTCTGAAGATTCATTGATACTCAAATTACTTAACCAAACTAAAGACAGTAATTGAAATATGTGACGAAAATATGTAGTCAACATAAATATAATGCTAAAAATAAAGTTTGATAAACAATTGATTTAACAATAATATTATAATGCGATGAAAAACCAATACAATCGTTTTTATTTCTTTTAGCTGATATAGACAGTTTAACTTGATTGAGACTTACTAGTAGTTCTGTGACTTACTCGTTGAAATAACAAATGTGGTTTTGAGTTTAGATAAAAACTAGTGTGCCAGTAAGGAAGTAATTAGAAGGTTTAACCAGTGAAAAATTACTAAACAGTTAGACTCTAAATACTGTGTGGTGCAACAAAGAAACAAAATGAACAAGAGAATGTAGTTGGTAAAGGACTACAACTCGGTAAATGCGACGCAACACCAATCGGGATCCTTATCTCGGCTCCACATCCACAACTCACTCACAGTCACAGCGGCCACACTGACATAGCGCAAGAAAGAGCAAGATAGCAGGTAGTGCTCTATCTCTCTCCCTCTCCATAAAATTATAAAGTTTTATGAAGATATGTAAAGAATAAACTTATACAAACAAGGTTCAAATACAAAAACTTTAACGATTTTTAACAAACTTTAAGTTTGCGACCATTTTGTGAGCTTACTGTTAGAGATACGGAAAAAATCAAGAAAACGATTTTGTAGAACATCAAATTTGCTACTTGCGAAATACTGTTAGTTTTTCAATTCGACTTAAGGTTAAGCCACAAACTGGCTTTGGAAAAAAGTTTATACTGAGAGAAACTGTGAGGCCGCCATTTTTATTTTATTTAATTAAGAGGTTAATAATGAAAAATGGAAGAAACCTTATATATACATCGCTCGGCCTAGAAATAAGGAACATTCGTGCAAAAAATCATGACAATCGGTCAAGGCATTTGGATCCAGAGATGGATTCGGATTCGATTTTATTTTCGAACTATTTGCACAGCCCTGAATAAAGTGATAAATCATGAAGCCATAAAAGTTCATGCCAATTAAATGTTAATTATACATAATAAATTAAAATGAAACTTGAAATTATTTTACAAAACAGTAAATAAGACACAGATGATGACAGGTCGAGATACCAAACAAGACTACCGTTCATTTGGACTGGGGATAGCACACACACGGTGAGTCCAATGAGTGGCTTGGCGCCACTTGGCTTGGGAATTCAGCACACACGGTCGAACCACAGAATGTCTCGATGGCTTGGCTCCGTGGATTTTGGAACGATTGAAAATCCAATTGGTTCCTTGAGTCCATCCGTCCACCGTACGGTTTCCCCATACACGATGAGATTTTGGCTTGACTCGGGGTCATTTGGCCCGATGGACGACTCGTGAATGGGGGCTTTTAACATCTCTCCTTCCAAACCCAAACAACATTTAACATGTCTATTTAAATTGTAAATTAATGTGTATCCGAGGAGAAACTGAATGTAGCATGTATTTTGGTATTACTAACTTTAACAAAATACATAATACCTAATTATGTTTTAATGCAAATGTGTAATTTACAAATTCAAAGACAATACTGTTATGAATAACCGTTATAACAATAATATTTCGAACACATTAAATTTAAAATTATGTATTAAACATAAGTTCAGTCAGAAAAGTTTTCCATTTCCTATTTAATTTCACAAACATATGAATTAAAATAAAGATAATTAATTGATAGTGAAATATTTTTTTTTTTTGTGATTAACAGTTGCTAAGACTATCCTTTCCGATTGACTGATTATATCTACCAGATTACCAATATTCGTAATTTATATGCACTCTTAGTTTACCTAATGCAGTTATTAGGACATTATTAATAATTGGATTTTTTTTTAACATGAAACAAAATTTGTATTTCTTTTATTTCTATTACAATTTTGTTGTTTAGTGATCATTATATTAATTCCTAAACATGGAAATTTGTAGTAGGTACCTTTTTTTAGTATTTTGTATAAAGGAGAGTAATGAAGTTTTTAAATCATTAAAATCAGACAATTAAATTAATAAACTAGGCCTAACCTAAAATTGTATTTCTAAGGTGGTTATCCGAATCAGTTGATTTATCTGTTATTTTATGTAGTTGGTTGCAATGGCAATGAATATAAAAATATATTTTTGCAGGCCATGTTTGGGTTTATATTTTCTACAAACATGATTTTCCACACAAAACGTATCAAACAATTAATTAAATAAAATAATTTTGATCAGATTCACGGCTGTATGAGCCAATACCGTGTATATGAGTGTAACCGTTTTAGTGTTTCAACCTATTACCAACAAATAGTTAATCTAGGCCTTAATCTAGTTTTATTGACAAATTAATCTGCGTATGAAATTTATAGGAGTTGTACTGCCAATACAGCAGAACTGTCTTCAAAACATAGATCTTTATGAAACCTAAACCTTCGCCTCTAAATAATTCAGACATAATTCAAATTAAGTTTTTTTTATCAAATAAAAACTTACATCGTCTGATGGCTTTAAAGATTCAAATTTTTATTTGATAAGAAATCAGTGTTGTATTTATTTAATAGCTATTTGTGTAGCAAATATATGTACTAGTAACTCTGGTACTAAAATAGAAATAATTTTTAAAACCATAGAGATGATACATTTTATTTTCCATTGTTGTAAATTTTACTTAATTTATGCTAATTTTATTCAAATTAATTATGTATAGATAATATTTACATTTTTTATAAATTGACAATTAATTTAAATTATTTTAAAGTAATGTGTTGTTCATACATACATCCCATACCTTTGGAATATCACCAATTAGAAATGTCAGTGTATTATTGTGTTTGTTTTTTTTTTTTTTTGTTGGAGAAGAGTTTGTAAGCGAAAAATCTAAGCTGTCTTCATCGCTTACAGGTTCTGTATGTTGTAACATTTTGTCGCAAATGTATTGTAAAATAAACTAAGAAAGTATAAGGATCCTGGTATAAAAACAAGTAAATAGATAGATAGCCTATTTAACCTAAAAAACTCGATCTACATTAAATTATTTTGAAACAAGTAAATTCATTTCAGAACTTTTAATTTAATAAGGAAATAACGATAAACACTTTTAATATTAATATAACACTTTAACTTACCTTAATACAATACAAACCTAACCAAACATTGGAAATTAAATGAAGCATAGCCTACCAATATATTCGAAATACTTATATCTCAGAATACTATTAGCAAATAAATTTAATCATGTAAAGTAAGTTATAATAGATGTTAAAATTAAGAAACAATGTACAATTTATTAAAATCAGTGTTATAAAGTGTGAATAGATATTGAAACGTATAAAATAGGTTATATGACAAAGATTGGAATTTAGAATACTGCGCATGTCTGAAATATGAATTTGTACATATTGGTAAGACAGCTGTTCATAAGTATACGTTCTAAAAGTGATATATTTTTTTGTAAAAACAGATAATTACGTATTTTGGACAATTTAAAGACAATTAAACATTAAATATTTTTATGAAGACGAAGTATCAATATTTCCGACAAATATAACATAATATAAAGGAAAACTTTGAAATAATATATTATATGTGAAAGGACCACAACCACTTTACAGACAATCTACTACAAGCAATTGTTATTCAGACTTGCAGGGGCATTGGTAAAATGGAGAAGCGGGATGGTTAAAAAAAATTATGCATTAGAAGCTATCCTAGTCTGATACAGTCCAGACGTATTTTAGTTAATATTACAGTTAATAATAATTGATAGTGAAAGTCCTTTAAGAAACTAAACTTGATTAACATAGAAGAAAGCTTAAATAATATTACTCAGGAAGTAAGCATCAAATATATAAGAAACATTTACTGAGCTTTTTTTAAAAAAACTAACTACAGAAGTGAACTTTGCCATAAGGTAATATCTGACCAAATCTTATAATTCTGAACTTAGACAGTGACTTCAATATTCTAAATTCAACCAAATTAAATGAAACAATAATTAGTACATAAATTGACCAATCTATTTTGAGAACTTGAACTATAAAAACCTTTTGTAATATTCCTAGTTGTAGATTTGTAACCTTGTATAATTTTAAGCATTTTGTATTTTCCGATTGCACAGTTAATAGGCCAGGATCTTTTAACCCGAGAAATTAGAGTCTTAGTTAATAATTTGTATATATTTTGTTTATTTTGTAATAATACAACATCTAAGGTTGTATATTTTGTGCTCTATAAATACCTGAAATAAAGGAAATCATCTTATTGTAAAAATAAAAGCCTAGTTATTATTTGTGTCTATATAAGTCTAGCTTATATCTAGTTTAGTGATCAGTAAACACAAAAAGGTGTGGAAATAGTAAATTCTTTTATTAAATTATTAAATTCAAAACAAAGTAAATTATAATGTACTTATGGACAAGTAGGCTTCTGCAGCTTCTTCAATAGCTACTAAATTTAGCCATGTTCTTGGACCAATAATTTTGACACCAAATATTGTACACAAAATATTGTAAATTAGATCACATTAATAATAGTTCTTTACTATTTTGTGTATAGAGTACATAGGCGTAACCAGGAGGGTTATAGCCCCGAATTCCCCATTGTAAAAACTATTTCGCACTTGGTTTGCATTAAAATACGCTCTTAAGAGTAACTTGTTTTCAACACCTATGCAAATGTCAAGCTGCAATAAATTAACAATATATTGCTGACATTAGCTTCATTCGAACTGGGCACTGGCACTTTATTTGATATACGTTGCAGTATAGTATAAGTATCAAAAGTATACTGTTCTAGATCCTGGCCTCTACCCGCAGTGTGTACAGTACACAGTATTGTTAACGCAAACTAACTGCTTGTTGTCTGCTCTAGCCTCGCGTAGGAAAGTATTTGATTCATTAAATATAAAGGTGCGTACACACTTCCGTGGCACGCGCACCGCTTGTGTGCATTGAATTCGTCATATTTGTGCGAAAATCCACCTTTTGTCTTTTTTTTCAACGAACACTTTGAATATTTGCCGTTCATATTAGGACGGCAGCGTTAAAGGTTTTTCGTTTTCAGCGCTCATGTGATTTTGTTTTTCCAGTTATTAAATATGAATTTTTTAGAAGCGAATTAAATTAAATTAATAGATTCCTACAGAAACCAAACAATTTTTTGAGATTTTCTGCAAAAGGATCATTAAAAAAAATAAACAGATGCTTGGAGAGAAATATCAGCAGAATTTTAAATATCGGCGGAATAATGTAAAACAAAAATAATACCTTTGCTGTTTTCATATCGATGGGAGAAGCAAGTTGAAAAACAGCCTGGGAACAGGAAAAGATTAGTTGTGAATCAAATAAAATAGGCCTATTATGGAAATCTCTTTATTGTTATTATCAAATAAGTTATTTTCAAAATTTTCAGATATTTTTCAAAAATTCGCCAAATATAGTAACAATATCGAAATCCAAAAGTGCTCAGTAGTTTTTTTTTATAGGAAAATGTCCAAAGAATTCACACACGTAACTAAAAAATTGATTGTTGTAAAATTTTAAAAGTTATTAGCTCAGGAAGCAAAACATTTCCAGTAATGGAAAAACCCAACATTAGGCCTATATAAAAAGTAGTAAAAATATTTTTGTAATATTTAGTTACGATAACAATAATAGTAAATATTATAATAATATAAAATCATTATAATAATATAATAATATAAAACCCAATAATAGTTTTTTAATAATTTAGTTCTAAATAAAAGCGTATAAAAATACATATAAATTTCAAAAACATTTCCCCGATAACACCAGTTTTTATGTTCCTACAAAAATTAAGCCTATTTTGAAATATTATTTACAACATGTTTACAACTTCTCTTGAAAATGAATACCGAATGTTCGAGGGTTTCTTATGGATCGCCGGATTTTCGTTGAAATCAACAATTCTAACGAACCAAATGCAAGCGGCACGCACACCGCGCGCTGTTTGTTACGCGCGAGTATTTGCGCACCTACAGTGTGAAATTAAGGTGTATGTGTGAGCCTTAGCTTATTAGCGAATTTTAATAGGAAAAAATGAGCTATAGCAGTGGCCCTTATAGTGAGACCCAAGGTCGGGAGTAGCAAATGAACAAATATGATCATGGTTCCCAGAACACGTTTTGGGGTGTCATTAAAACTCATATACATATATATATATATATATATATATATATATATATATATATGTCTAAAACGTGTTTAGTTTCCAGTCAGCCGTGTGATATCGAACGTACAAAAGTAGTCCGTTTACACTTTCCAGTCCGGTCAGTATATTCCCAGTCCGGACTTGAATATGGATTCCTCATGGGTAAAAATTAAGCGTAGTTTTATACTCTATATAGATCTTAACCCAGTCCCTGTGAAAAACCACTAATATTCAAGCTCTCAAGTTCCCGCGTTGGCGCGTTCGCGGCAAATATATTTTCACAACTGCGTTATCGTTTTTACTTTCTACTACAACGCATCTTCTGACTCGCTGGTTGTAAGGGAAGAATTAATTGTTTCCTAACCAATAAACAAAACTGTGTGTTTTAAAATGAAAGAAGACTCAGGTCATAGACATGATGAAGTTTAAAAAATATCGATTTATCTACTTCGCCCTTTTAAACCTATTTAATGAAACTTTGTATTGTATTGACAGTTGCACATTATTGATTTATCTATTACGCCTTTTCAAACATGTTTAATAAAACTTTTTATAACTTTGTATTTTATAGTAAAATTGTATTATCTCTGAGGTTATAGACTCATTAATTACTGGTATAACTAAAAATTTCATATCATTTCATTTCATATTAATAATTGTTCTTGTAGACTGTAGACAATACAAATTATACCATAATCTTATATTATAACACTTGTGAATTTAGCAATAAAATAAAAAATTAAATCGCTCAATATAAAATTATAAACATTATAAATATAACAACAATATTTTAAAAACCATTAAAATATAATTATCTTTTAAAGCACTGAAAAGTAGTTAATTAAATGAAAAACTTCTTTAGGCGCATTGGGCACATTTTTGCATGGTGAAAAATGATTGCACTTGCGTCATCTTCATCGCACGGACACACTTTTTTAAGGCTCCGTCGCATCTTTGCATTTATTTAAGGATCCGTCGCATCTTTGCATTTATTTAAGGCTCTGTCGCATCTTTGCATTTATTTAAGGATCCGTCGCAACTCCACAAATAGTTAAGGCTACGCCGAATCTCCGCAATTATTTAAGACGCAGTCGCATCCCCGCAATTATTTAAGGCTCCATCGCATCTCTAAAATTATTTAAGGCACCTTTGGATCTTCGCAATTATTTAAGACTCTATCGGATCTCCACAATTATTTAAGGCTACGTTGCATCTTCGCAATTATGTAAGACACAGTTGCGTTCATTTAAGGCTATGATGCATATACGCAATTATTTAAAGCTCTGTCGGATCTCCTCAATTATTTTAGGTTCCATCGCATCTCCGTAGTAAATATTAAAGGGTATGCGACTGCCTGTTATAAGTTTTTTTTTTACAACAATAAAAAAAAAATTAAATTAAAGTTGATGGTATTTGGCATACTTGTAAATCGTAACATACAGAACGCTTTACAAAATTTGAACTAAATATCTTAACTATTTCATGAGTTATAGCGAAGTTTTGTAAAAAAATAGCGGTTGCTACTAAACTAAATCGAATTCGAACATTGTTATACTGTATGCATAAATATGTTTTATTTATTTCAATGTGTACAGTTTGATCCTGTATAGCAGGCTAAAGTTGTATGTGTCACCTTGTATAATATATATAAAACGAAATAACCTAATCAAGCACATGTAACATGGAGATTACATTCTTTGCAGGAGATTCAAGATTCAAGTCAACTCGTGGGTCATAAACTCCTCCACGGAATAAAAGAATCTACGACAACATTAATTGTCTAAGGCTATTTTAAAATGAGTTGTAATTTTGTACAGGAATTATTATACTGTTAAGTTTAAAAATGAATAATTTCAATTATTTATATAATAGGTTAATCATTACCGTTTCACATTATATATTTTATACCTTACTTTTTAGGCTTTAGGGAAACATTTAAATTTTGTATGTCCTACATATAGAATAGATTTGTTGCAACAACTCAAATTTACAAGTTTAAAATACAAAAATATACTAGGTAATAAATGTTGCTAAAGCTACCCCAATAGGTAAAAAACCCAATTAATTAATGAGGCATAATTTGTCAGTGGCGTAGTGAGGCATCGAGAGGGGAGCAAAATAATCCAGGTATCCCCTCCCCTCCCAATCGAACAGGTGACTCCACTTACAATACACCTCTTAGGCCTATATGTCAATCTCCCGCTCAGGCCTCGTCTAGAAAAACATTGACCAAACTATAGGCCTACCCATCCCAAGCGCTGCAAAATTCAAATCGTAATATCAAAGTTGACCTTTAAATTTTAGGGCGGCAATTAGGTAAATGGAACCAGTACTAATAAACTTAAATTGAAATTTAATTGTTTTCTTAATAATTTTATAATATAACGTTAATTCAAATGAATAAATGATAATATATAAAAATTGTTGTTTTACACACATAATGCTTTTTTTCGTATTCTATAAATGTCTAGACTAACATTGAAAAACCAAAATAAAAACTTTACATTTACATTTCTTTCACACTTTTCTGCTGCGAATATAGTTAAATTATTACTAACATCAACTCTGCTAGCTCTCGTTCGTTCTATAGATATTGTTGCCAAAGAGCGCAGACGTACTTGCAACATTGTGCTGCGAAGGCATTTTTTTAGAATTTTTTGCTCAGAAAAAGACCTTCCTGCACTTGCAGAAGTCAATAAAAATGATGGGAAGATTAAACCTGCATTTAAAATATCAGGAAAACGGGAAACATCTTGGACTAAAATTATCAAAGTTTTAATAAGATCCTTAATACTATTCATTTTAGAAATACGACTTGAAAATCATAATTTTAGACTTAAAGCTGTGAACCTAGATTATTAGATATGTCTGATGGATAGTCTAAAATTAGTGTTTTTCAAAATTGTAATATTTCATCATCTGTAGACGCATCAAGAAAAGGAGGTTTTAAACATTGGAAACTTGTGCTCATAGAAGTGATAGCATTAAATCGCTCAGTCAACATTAAAGTTGGGACAACATACTATCTAAGCAGCGATACTTCTATGTGGTACCTCTTTTCGTTATCAACAAATGGTTCATCAGCTTGAATTTCGTCAAATATTTTCCTTTTACATTTTACAGCAAGTTCTAGTCACTACTTTGTAATTACTTAATGATTATATCAATGGTACCAAAAACAAAACAACTAACTGTAATAAGACGGCATCGAGGTACAAGAGGGACAGTAAGATTACCTAGCAATGGTCGCATTTACCTAGTTTTTAATCCCATCATAAATTACGTGTTTTTGTTTCTCCTCAGCACGCAGTACAGTAATAAAAAAATTTTGCGTAGGACTGTAATGTATCCTCCAGCGGGCTTCAATATGCTGTGCTGAAAGCCTCACAGCCTGGCCCATGCGACGTGAGTAAACCATAAGTGCCAAGAACGTTTTTTCCAACTTCAGAAATTCCTGTCACAACAACTAGTGGTACACACGCGCCTGCAACTCGTTCTAAAAATCTTTCGCTTGACTACCAATAACAGCTTTAGACCGCACTTAGCATCCTAATGTACTATTTTTAAAAAAATCCGCCACCTGAGGCCAAGCGCCCTGACCATTCTCTACGCCAATTCTATTTGTACAAAAATAATAAGTCCTGCCTATACTATATTATGAACAAGACAAACAGTTATTATGAAATAATAACTTAATTCACTATATTATACCTAACTGTTGAGTCTCACAGAAAATTGAAAAACTCACAATTAAGTTTCACAGACTATATCATTATCTAGGTTAAGCATATTTTAATAGAACTTACTTAGCTTACTATTCATAGATACATGTTTACATACATATTTTTGTTACTATTAATACGGTCAATTATTCTTAATATAGGCTATATGTTTAGGCCCTATAGTAATACTAATACTAGGCTATAGTAATACTAATATAAAGACAAAATACGTAAGTACCCGTGGACGTACACTCGGTTTTATAGGAAGGAGTTGATATCTAACTTAAAATCAACAAACATTATTTATCGTCACATCATTTTGGATAATTGCCTAAACAGTGACTTTGTATTCACTGCTTCGAATAAATAAAAGATGTAAATGTTTTCTCACACACAATTGAAAAATGGAACATAAAAAACAAAAATCGTTTGAATTCATTCAGACAATGTTTATACATTGGGCAAATTCATACTCCAACATTTATCTACGCACATACGATTTTATACACATTAGGCCGGCCAGACACACAATCAGACACGATCAGTCACGTTTAGTCATTTTTACTAATAGTGACTAAAACGATGGATTTAGCAAGGGTGGTTATGGGGTCGCCACACACTGCATCGAACTAAACGAAGAGACACAAACAGACGCCTAAAAACGTTTTTTGCTTGACTGATGCAGCTCCCTCAAAAAAACACCTTTAGTCAAAAATGTCAAAAGCTATCAGACACTGTCCGTCAGAGCCACCTGCGCATGCGTGCCCCCACAACACCTCCTTGTCAAGCGGCTTTTACTATGACTGTCTGTGTCTGATTCTATGTGTGGCCGGCCTTACAATGTAATTTAAGCTTTCTGAAGATTTCTATAACAAAGTTAAATAGTTTTACCTAGGCCTACTTGTTTATATATTATTAATAATGGCAATTCATGACTAGGGACTAGATTCATACAAATTGATAGACTTGTAACTTCTAGGCCTACTTGTTAAAATCTTATTAATAATGGTAATTCATGACTAGGAACTGGATTCATACAGATTGATAGACTTGTAATTCCTAGGCCTACTTGTTTAAATCTTAACTCCTAGGCCTACTTGTTAAAATCTTATTAATAATGGTAATTCATGACTAGGAACTGGATTCATACAGATTGATAGACTTGTAATTCCTAGGCCTACTTGTTTAAATCTTATCTCCTAGGCCTACTTGTTAAAATCTTATTAATAATGGTAATCATGACTAGGAACTGGATTCATACAGATTGATAGACTTGTAACTCCTAGGCCTACTTGTTTAGATCTTAATAATAATGGTAATTCATGACTAGGAACTGGATTCGTACAGAATGATCAGCTTGTATCTCCTCGGCCTACCTGTTTAAATCTTATTAATGATGGTTAATAAATATGTAAACGTTAGTAAACCCTACAACACAACTACTGACGAAAGTTTTTTTAGAATACGAAGATAGTTTTCCTCCTAAAAACCACCATGTTATCTTGTGCCATAGGCCTCCACCATTACTCCTAGGCTACTATATTTCCGAGCAGGTCTATCATGCATCCTAAGCAGTTCACAAAAACGTTATTAAGGTTCATTGTTAGGCATTGATTTAGTTAAAACCCTGTACTTTATAGAAATAGCTAAATCTACTAAATTATCATGCGCGATTTGCTTCCTGTTGAGCAGGGAGGTAGGCCTAAGTAAAAACTATGACTTATTAATAAAATCATACTGTATCTTAGATTAGATCAGTAAGCACATTTTGATAGATTTTACATTTAGTTATCATTAAAAAGGTGTACAATCTATAAAAACTACACTTTTCTTTTTACAATATACAGGGTGTTTACAAAATGTGGACTAATAATTAGTAATTCACTTACATGTTTATTGCATAATTTACAATAAAAACTTCTAATAATTATAAGTACGAAAAGGCTCCGATTATCGTTTAGACGAGATTTATTTTTAGAAAATAATGTTTTCCTCTAGAAAGTTTTAACCATTGAATCCAAACTTTGACACGGCTAATTATTACGTCAAGACCAAGTTAATGTACAATAACTAGCCAAATCTAATAACCCATTTCAAAACTTTGACTATTTAAATATTTTTAATAATAATAACTTAAAAAACATATTTTTTATAAAAAAAGCTAAATCTAATTTGTGCAGACTGTTTTATATTCATATTCTATCGAATCATTCGAATGGCATAACTGTAAAAACTATTGGACAAAGGATAACAATTCAACTTAATAAATTAGTTAAAATTATGTATTGCCTTTGTTGATCTTGAGCCCGTTAAAATAATGGACATTGTTTACAAAAGTATAGGCCTACTGTATTGAGTTATTCTTATCTAATTATTTATTTAAATCATAAAAATTCGTTCTTGTACAAAATATGATTTAAGTTTTTTATACTATTGTATAAATAATAAAAGTTTAAAACATTTTTGAAATGTTTTAATAACGTATAAATAACTATGTAGAAGAAATGATCTTTTTTTTTTTTTAAATGACAGGTTTATTTATTTTCATATATTATGTGTAACCCTATTATATTATTATGGTAGATTCATTGGAAGTGGATTCGTATGGCTTCGACTGCGCCCAAATAAAAACAATGAATTCATCTCTCTTTTTATAGGACTTAATATTGTAAAAGTAGGATATTTTTAATTTTATGTAATATAAATTGTTTGTTATATTTAATTTTAAGCAGGCTTGTTCTATTTTAATCGAAATTAAGACAGTAATTCAAGGTACCACTATTTTAAATTGTATCAATGAAAATAGAAAAATTACTGGTGTAATGTTGATATGAGTAGGGTTTTCGTCAGTTTTCTAACAGGAAGACAATTGAATAAATCCCTTAAAAACCTGCTTTTTCAGCTTTATTCTAGTTCTAGGATTATATAAATTACAAAATTTGCATTACAGTATGTCATATCAAATATCTGGTTTTAAAGCCTCTGAGTGAGGTAGCCGTTGTACATTGTCAACAAGTCTAGAATGTTAGAAATTATCAAATGATTTAATCCAAGCAAAGGCAGAGCTTTGTAAGATTAGTATCTCTCTCACTTCAACTATTCCCGTCTCGCTTTAACGTAAATCCGACAACCCTGTGTGGGGGGGGGGGTGACAAACATAACTATTCAATGCGTGAATGTTTTACTGTACAATTTCTACATTATGCATTGCGTTTTTTTTCAATTTAGATTAGTATTACGCTTTTAGTTATATTTCGCTTGATATATATATTATATTGACAAGTTATTCGTAAAGGAGAATATTCTTCAAATATGCTCTCTTCAGTGCTTAGCAATGTTAGTTTAGGAAAAAAGATTGTTCGAACGTTCTACATTGTTTTATCATTACCTCTGTGACTTATCAAAGCCCGCGGATAAACTAGTTTCTGTTAAACAATTTTATCTAATACAAACTATTTTACTTGTATATTAAAAAAAAAAATTGGCTTTTAATCACGTGAAATAGGAAAACTACATTTTTTTAGCGTCCCGTATCAAAAATGGAAAACTGGTCTCTCTGTTGTCGGTCTGTTTTTCTCAGATATGGTTTGACTATAAAGACTGAAATTGGGCACAATGATAGTTAAAAATTAACCAAACAAAGAAGTAGAGTTATGAATATAAATTTAGAAATTTTAGTGGCTGTTTTAGGGACCAACTGGGGGAATAAAAATCGTTATTTTTTCCCCTGGAAAAGAATATCTAACTATCTAAGAGGGAAGGGCTAGTTTTGTTAACATAAGGGTATTTGTATTTGACTATGATCTATTTCAAACAATGTAAACATTAATGTAGGCCTACTTGTGTAGACATATTTATGATATTGTGTTTATGATGTTTGTGGTTTTATGATATTTGTAAACCACTACACGAAGTGTCTAAACGAATGCATAAATAAAATAATACAATAAATTATTGTTGCAATTTCAGGACTAGGCGTTGGTACCATGATGTTATTTTTGGTAATTTGATAATTGCTAGACGAAGAACCTCTATGTTAGCGGAAACTGTTAAAACCTTTACCACTGAATCCAGTTACTTACACATAATGCAATAAATTAGGTAATTTCAGGACTGGTACCATGACATTATTTATTGTAAATTCTAGAATAGATGCAGTAGAAAGATAATAATTTGTTTTAATAATTAATATAAATTAACTAATTGGTACCAGAAAGGTTGTTTGGCTATCTACCAGGTATCCAAAAGCTATCTATAGGCATTGAAGAAACAACACTATTATTGTTTCTTCAATGCTATAGGTAACTTATATAATTCCTAAAAAATAAAACAGATTAGAGTGTTATAATAACTACATCAAAGATTAAGTAACGGTAAAGAAAAAAGTTATTGTGATCTTTGGATCGATCTAAGAACCTTAAGAACAGTAGCCAATGCCTCTAACCATTCGGCCATTTCAGGCTTAGGAAACTTTAACGATTTGAGTACTTAAAATTGTTACACATTTACATAGTGTATAATAATCACTATACAATTATTAGCCTATAGAATTTTATGTTCTTAAAACAATATGTAGCCTAAGTGTGTTTATGCACACAAATATTAAATATACTGTCTTGTATACCACATCTAGAACCAATTTCTTTAGCTTCTGATTTTCAAGGATTTTCAAAAATTATTGACCAAAGTTAGGCTTTTACATTAATTTTACGTTTTAAAATCTTGTCGAGTGAAAAAGTCTGTATTTTTAATTTTTCCTCTTCTTGTGTTCAGATTACGTGAAAATCTTTCAGAATGTTGCTTTTATGCATTACTAGCTGACCCGTACGGCGTTGCCCGTGGTGGTTGGTATTTTCAGTCTTTTTAACGTAATTGTATTCTTTTCAAGTGTTCAGTCAGTGAGTGGTATTTGGCTTTTATATATATAGATCTTAAATAATACAAGCACTATTGCCATAATAATAAAAGATCTGAAATTATGATTTTAGTAACTTTGATCCCCCAAAACACCTCCTAAAATTTCGAAATTTTTCATAACCTTTCTTAGTGAGCACCTATGGCCCTAGAGGAAGCTACATACCAAATTTCATTCCAATCCGTTCGGTAGTTTTGAAGAAATCGTGATTTAATAACTTTGATCCCCAAACCCCCCCTAAAATTTCGATTTTTTTTTCAAACCCTTTCTTAGTAAGCACCTATGGCGCTAGAGTAAGCTACATACCAAATTTCATTCCAATCCATTCGGTAATTTTGAAGAAATCGTAATTTAATAACATTGATCAACCCAAACCCCCTAAAATTTCGAATTTTTTCAAACCCTTTCTTAGTGAGCACCTATGGCCCTAGAGGAAGCTACATACCAAATTTAATTCCAATCCATTCGGTAGTTTTGAAGAAATCAATTTTTAACAAATTTGATCCCCCCAAGCCCCAATACAATTTCGATTTTTTTTTTCAAACCCTTTCTTAGTAAGCACCTGTGGCGCTAGAGGAAGCTACATATCAAATTTCATTCCAATCCATTTGGTAGTTTTGAAGAAATCGTGATTTAATAACTTTGATCACCCCAAACCCCCCTAAAATTTCGAACTTTTTCAAACCCTTTCTTAGTGAGCACCTATGGCCCTGTAGGAAGCTACATACCAAATTTCATTCCAATCCATTCGGTAGTTTTGAAGAAATCGTGATTTAAT